>VOPJ01006054.1:0-33978 GCA_014673585.1 Semibalanus balanoides
TGAAGTGGCCTTGGGGTCAGGAATTACCGTCAAGGAGAGCCTCTGCCATACACTTAATTAAATGAATTTGTCAATTTTCCTAACTTGTGTAAGCAATTACGAAACTTGTGTGATGCCTCGAAGCGGCGCGAAATTTTCCCATTTTTGTATTGTGAATAGCTGGATTTTTACTGCTTCAAAGCTATTTTAACGATAAATTGTTATATTTCTCGAGTACCGACTCACCATGTTAATACCAAATAAGTACAAACAGTCCTATTAAATAATGTGGGTATTACACTGATATCCTTTGGGGGGCAAAAGATACTGTTGGCCCACCTTTTTCGCTTGCGGGGGGGGCATGGCCGGATTGGCCCCCCTTGGATCCGCCCCTGCCTGCGGCTGCCCCGGTCCATCACCAACCCGCTCAGAACACGGAGCTGTAGCCGGCGCTGTTCAGTCTGGGGCCCTTAGGGAAAAAGCGGGATGTCATGACGTCACTTTCACTGCTGACGTCGATCATGGATTTCGCCGATCGTCAATCATGTTTTTCTTTCTTTGCTGTCGCCTCATAATCTAGTCTTGAATCTTCCAGCTCTTTTCGGACCCTTTCCAACAATCTTCTGCTGACAATGAGGAAGTCTGAAATATTATTGTTTGTCTGTCCAGCGCGGATTCCAACTGCCAAGGAGGATTCCACGTCTCTTCCACAATTGGGGATTTACACAGAGGTGAAAAACCTCGTGAACGCGCAAACGACCGTAGGCGACAGAAAATAGTTATTTTTCGGCAAAATGCGACAGATTCTCTTAAAGGGACACTGCCACCTTCCAAAAAGTTCTCAAATGTACGCCATTTGTGGTGCAAAATATGAAGTAATTGCTGCTTGAACAACGATTAATGACATTCGTTTCTTGCTCACAAAAAGTTGCTCAATTTTAATAAAAAACCACGTTTTAATATTTGGTCTGATGACGTCATATGAAGGAAATTTTTTGGGAATTATAACAAATTTCACGCTGCCAATTAATATGACTAGTGTCAATGGCTAATGTATTGCCAAACGTTAAAAACAAGTCGACTGTAATCCAACATTTAGTAAAGAGAGACGAAACGACATCGGTTCACGGTCCCATTCAAATACATTGGGGACTGGGATATTACAGATTCAAAATCAAACTCGAATTTCTCTGTGATTCGACCTCAGTGGTTGTTGTAACTACTGCCATACATAATTGCAATGCTATGCAGCCAAAATGTCTATCTCAACCACTGAACTCTATAGAGATGGAAGGCGCATTGGCCGGAATACTTGTCTAATGACGGCGGCCATTTGGTGGATACAAGAGCATCGGCGGCCTGTGTTAAAGGATAGGCGGCGGCACCACAGGCGACATTTTACAATATATTGAGGCGAAACTATAAGTCGTAGAGCAATATGAACTACACCAAATTTCCAATTGAAATCGCAAAAGATCTACGGATTTTTTTTTTTTTTGCAGCGAAAAAAATATTTTCGCCTAGAATTATTATTAATTCAATTTGGAACATGTGGTGGTAGCCATTTTGCGCTAGCCAGTAGTTCGCTCAATATATGTAAAATGTCAGCCTGGGTGCCCGTCGCCTATCTTTAAACAGGCCGCCGACTGCTCATGTGATCACCAATATGGCCGCCGTCATTAGACAGACGTCGGCCAATGGTGTCGCAAGCGGCATAGCTACCTGTGATCTCAACTCAAATCTAATGTTAAGGTGGCAGTGTCCCTTTAAAGTGATTTTTTCAGAGACCATACTTATCATCTTCCGAAGAAGAGTTTTTTTTTCTAACCAAGACAATGATATTGTGAACCTGCTCTCACGTTCTTTCACTGCACTATTATCCTGCAGTATTTTGTGGGCATTGTGGCGACTTGTGTGAAGAAAAAAACGGCCAACGCGCGAACGAAATACATTGGTATACGAAATGCATAGGCCGTTTGCGGTTCGTTCGCTGTCGCACTGTCGCACGCGACAGAGTATTTTTCCAACCTTGATTTCAAGGTACCAAGTACATTGTGAAATAGTAATCTTCTGGATTTGGTTAAATGCGACAGCTCCACCTTTGGCAGTTTCGTTTGCGACAGCTTCAGCGATTTGCTCACATCTGTTAATTTACAATCTCTCATCATAGTCAATAATATTATAGGTATATAATAGTTTGGCCTTCATAAGAAGTGCCGATATGGGCTGCAAAACGATTACGATGCAGCATGCTGGTGGTGGGCCCAGACATAGGTACATTGGATGCAAAAAGGTCCTTCAAGGTCCCATCGAAAACATATTCAAAATTAAGTCACACCAAGAACGCATGTCTTTTACATAGGTGGTTGCTGACATGACAAAGCTGTTGGTCAGATCATTCTTATTATAGTTATGTTGCCAGGGGCGGATCCAGCCGCTCGGTTGGGGGGGGGGCAACTTGTTTGGCAAAAAGGTATCCCTTTTTTCCACAGATTTGGGTTTCTTACCTTATTTGGCATTTGAGATAAAAATGGGGAAAAAATCGGGATTTTTTTTTCTTCAAAAAACGAAAAAAAGAGAAAAAAATAACAACATAAAAAATCGGAGAAAGTTATCATTAAAACACACAGAACACCACTTTCCGTAGCATATATACACGTTAGTAATAATCACGTGTATTTCATACCAACTCGCAGGGGCGTCACCGATAATTCTTGAGGAGGTCGGCTGAAATGACTAAAAAATGTATATTCGTTTTGTCTGCGTGTATTCAAGCATTTGCAGCATTTTAATGTGGATTTCCATGTTTAATACGTAATTGGTTAAGGCGGATCCAGGGGGCCAAATGGGGCCAGCCCCCCCCCAAACCACCCAAAATGGCGCAAATTTGACACATTTCCTGATTTGTCGTAAAACTAAACAACTTATTCTAGAGAATAGTTGGGTATTAAATCAGTTATTGATCAAGAAGCAAGCGAACCGATGAGGTTTTCAGAATTATTGCGATAATTTTTTTGGGATTTGCCCCCCCGCCCCACTGTCAAAATCACACTTCTGGATCCGCCTATGATTTGGTTAGGTTAGGTCATTTTTAGGGGGGCCGATGTTCGCGTCATATAATCGTTTGCGTCGCCTTTTTCGGAACTCGGCAAGCTAGCTAGCTTAACATGTAGCCAGCTAGGAAATTAATCCCTCGCCTTACGCGGGGGGGGGGGCTGACAGGCCTCCCTGATGTTTGTCTTAAATCACCTTTTTACTGATGCGGTGCATCCTGCCGAAATGGTTCAGCAGCTGAGGTGACAACAATTATACGCATGCTGGCAAAATTGCACTGAAATTGGTTCAGTAATTTGGGAGATAATGACGTTTTAGTTACGATTATTGACGATTATAGTTGGTGGAAAGAACGGTAAATATGTTTAAAAATCATAGAAAGTAGAGGTTTGCAGCAAATTGCCAACAGAAAAGGACAAAGATCGAAAATGACACTTTACTTAGGGAAGGCCAACTAGGATTTCCGAAATTTTGGGTTTCTTACCCCTAAAAACTAAAACAATGTGAAAAAAAAACACTAAAAATAAAAAGTAAATCAAAGACTTTGAAGGACCCAAAGATAAGTGAGAGAACTAAATGTGGGCAATAATCCAAACCAAATTGCAAAGCAATGACTTGCAATGACTATTTTGTGATTGAGTGATGGCTCCATAAGTGAAAGAAACTCATGACGTCATTTTCATCCCTTTTTTGGACTTATTTTGACCAGATACCAANGCATATCCAGGGCATAAGACTAAAATTTTCGCGCCGCTCCGCGGCGCAATTGATTTAAGTTCCAGGTCATGTGACTAAAAAATATTCCAAGTTGGTATAGCTGTTTTAAAATTGTTGACAGTGGTTCCAAAGTTGATATGGCAGCCTGCTAACTCCGCTCCTAAAAGCTGGTTGGTATGGACAATGCCATACATGTGTTAGGTACTAGATGTAAGGCGGCCCGGGCCGCCTATATTTCTGGGTTTTATCAGGCAAACACGTACAAATTTCGTCGCGCTAAATAACTTAGTACCTACTATAACATAGAATCTTATTTAAATGCGCCAAAGACGTCTTCTTCTTCATTTTCAGCCGAATCCTACTTAAAATTTATCGCGACGCCCTCGAGTTTAGTTTGAGATACGTTATTGCTTTACTTATATTTGTATTTTTCCGTAGCATATAACTTGTTAAAAGAAAATAGGTTCAGCCGTTCGCCACTGGCGGTCAGCCGTCGTTTATTTGGGAGGGCACTTTTTTTGGCCAAAATGGTTATCATTTTTTCTCCTCGGTTGAGGCCGGTCCTTAATTTGTTATTTGAGCTTAAAAATATTTTTTTTTTGGAAAAAACGACAAAAACGCCGATACTCGTAAAACACCATTCTTTTGGGTTGGGAATCAATTTTATCAGCCGTTTCAAAACTGGTGACCCTAGATTATCATTATGACCTTCTATGCGTATATTTAAAAAATTTGTGGAGAGCGTGGGGTCAACTTTAAGGTCTGTCAGCCACCAGTGGATAAAGTTTGTTGACGTGGGGGGGGGGGGGGGGCAGGGAGCGTGTTGTCGCCGTTTGTAACTGTAGGTACAGGGCCTGCAGTTGCTATGGTACACACTAAGGTCCGGCTTGATTTCTCGTCTAGCGTATGTTTTACGGCGAATTAAGAAGCGAACGTTCGTGCATTTAAACTGCATTACTGAGAGCTTCAAATTTTTATATTGACGCATTGGTTTACCTTGTTCATGGGCTGTTTTAAGCAAAAACTAGTTGTTTTCACCGCAAAACGCTAAAAACTGATTTTTGCTTAAAAGCAGCAAATACACAGGGTGAGGCAATGCGTCAATATTCAATTTAGAGCTCTAGTATGCGGTTTGAATGCATATACGGTCCGTTTTAATTCGCGTCAAACATAGCTAGCGGAGAAAGAAGTTCGGACTTAGTGTGTACCATAGCAACTGCGGAGGCTGTACATACGTTCGTCGAACTTTTTGTGTTTTGTATTTTTATTGGGGGAGAGAACATGAACTTGGTTTCGGAAACTTGGGGGTATGCCCCCTGGATCCGCCCCTGATATGTGCAGGGGTCATTATTGGGTCCACAATGGTGGGGCCCCCTCGTGGCCCNTATTGGGTCCACAATAGTGGGGCCCCCTCGTGGCCCGACGGGGCCCCCTTGAAGTTGTGCCCCCCCTTACGAAAATCCTGGTTGCGCGCCTGGCTATAGAGGTGGTCAAATTTTGTCTTTGAATGTTGTAAGTCAGCCATTTTTGAAGATATCGGCTTCAAACTTACAAGACATATTCATTGGAATCGTCTCAATCATATATATTCCGTTTTGCGAAAATTATGATTTTTTTTTAAACCCCAAAAGTTGCTTGGTGTTTGGGGGGCACATAATGTGGTGTTTCCCCTACTCTTAAATGGTCTCATGTTAAAATCCCGCTAATATGGGTGGGTGGCGGGAGTGGGGGGAGGCTGAGCTGGAGCGACCCTGAGGGCCCGACCGCCATCCCCCTCCTCGCTGGCGACGCCCCTGGGCTTATGTTTCAATTCAATAGGCCACTGGCCCGGCGTCTTTTATGCATGACTCTATACGTTGCTTAAGGTCATGGACTTAACAAGACAGTGCGATGCGTCAGCGCAAACAAGTATAGTTTCGTCGTCCACTGCGTATAGCAAGTACGTCCACTGCGGGCTGTATACTGTATAGCTATACCGTACCTGTCCACTGTGCAGGATGTTTTGTGAAGGCTGTGAAAATGCCGCCATCGAAAAACGCGTTATAAAGGCTGAAACACAGCACTCGCGGGCAAATCGCGTCTCGCAAGCAATCGCGTCTTGCGCCTGGGCCGTCTCGCTCGAAAATCGCTTCTCGCTCGCAAATCGTGCCGACAAAGTTAATTAAGGCTGAACACACAGCTCCTCCGCGCGCAAATCGCGTCTCGCAGACTTCCCAATTGAAATACACGCAACTTTTTTCCGCTCGTGATCGCTTCGCGTCTCGCACGGCGTTGCGGTCCGCCTGCGGACTCGCGGCAAGATCTCGCTCCTGAATTGCGGGCCTATATCTCGTGGCGAGAGAGTTTGCTCTAATTCACTTCTCGGCACGATTGCGAAGCGAGACGCGATTTTCGGAGCGAGACGGCCAGGCACAAGATGCGATTGCTGCGAGACGCGATTTGCCCGCGAGGTGCTGTGTTTGCAGCTTAGAGTCAACCTCTCTCGCGCAACGACCGATATAGACCGCGATTCAGGAGCGAGATCTTGCCGGAGTCGTCAGGAGACCGGCAACGCGGTGCGAGACGCGAGCGAGACACGAGCGGAAAGTGCTGCGTGTATTTCAATGGGAGTTGCGAGACGCGATTTGCGCGCGAGGGAGCTGTGTTTTAGCCTTAAGCCGCTGTGAGTTATTGCTCAGTGCCAGAGTTTCACATCTACGGATGTTTGACAAATTGGCTGCAACAGCGTGAAATCAAGCGTCACAAATCATCGAAGTGACAAATAAGCCAGCTCATTGTCCCCTTATAAGTCTCACGGCGTCGGCGACCGTTCGGCGATGGCATTGGTCTCAGCAGTCAGCACGTTAGGTTGCTTCAACCTTAAAATATTTCATTACTTTCGTCCAGCTCGCGACATCAAAAGTGACAAGTTACTTCACGCTCGTGTTTCAGTTAACTAATGGTTTTAGGATAATTAATCACTCCCCAAGCACAGTCTTTGTTGAGCTGTTGGAAGTCATTGTTGTTCACAAAATGGAAGTTTCAACCATAGCAGTCATTTTTGTCCATGTCCGCAGTGATTCGTCTTCTCAACTCTGTTAAAGAAACGGTTTGTAGAACGCTTATCTCTTGAACATATATAAGGGATGGCTGTAATGAGCATGTGCATTGTGCAGAGAATAAGAAGATAATAAATATTATGATATTATAAGATAATATTATTTTATATATTCTGATATATTTCTCCTAATATAAATATCTTCAATATGTTATTTTTCAATTATAATACTCGTTTGATCAAAAGTTAATCTGAACATAGTTTGAAGTAGTAGCAGAAAGAAGCATAATACGCATCATGTTATGAAAGCTAATTGTATGTTCAAATAATTAATTAAAATCGAACATACATTTTCAGCTGTGAGCCTTTTTCAGTGGATCTAACATGAGGATTATTATAAATGAAGGCTCACCGCATTTTTTAAATAAAATATTTCGACATAATATGAGCATTAGGTTATCCCCTTTTCTTCTATTTATTATTGTTATGATGTGGGCGAGGATGGATGGCTTTGTTATAACTAAAATTATGTACGAGAAAATGATATTACAACATATAAGAATATTCATATTTGTAGAAAACAAAGTTCAGGATGATAGAAAACAAGCTTTTGTCAAACACCCAGGGCTGGTAAAAAGCGCGATCATGATACATAATACAGGCGCCATAAAATACCCTTTCAAGTTTGCTCCACGGGTCGAAAAGGCCATTCAACCTCTTTCTGGTTTCGGCCAGATTTGGTCCGGGGCTACTGAAAGCGTTTTTACCAGCCCTGATTACACCATTATTAAGTTGCCTTATGGTAAGGCGTAATCAATGTAATCAGTGGCGTATTTATAAATCAGCCAGGGGGCACATGCTTTGGGAGCACAATTCACAATTTACAAATCCAAGAACTGCATATAGACAATACTTATTAAACCGCTTGCATGATCACTACAAAAAATATCCTGGCTATCTTGAAATTTACACAAAAATGGTGTCCGAGCCGAATAGATACAACATATTCTTGAGCGCGCCTTCGGCGCCAGGGGGAGGCTATGGTCACCCCTTAAATACGTCACTGACTGTAATCCTTTCATGATCACGTTTACGAAACCTGATAATAACATTAGTAATTCAGAAATTTGTTTATGTTTTCTTGGCCTTAAAAACAGCTGACATGTTGGTTGACGATCATTTTCCAGAAGGTACATAACACTAATTATATTTCTATTCAAAGTTCATATCCTCCCAAAACTTTACTCAGAATCGTCAGAAACTCAAAATCATGACTAGATGACCTTAACCTTTCCCTTTATCTTGTATGACTAAAACAGTGGTTCCAAAACGGTGAGTCATGACCCCATTTGGGGTAACGAAGCCATTCTGTGGGGCTAACAAAAACCTGTGAAGTTGAACCATAAATGTTACGCTAAGACAGCTTCGATGCAGCCCTCGGCTAACAATATTAATTTTCGGTACGCCTTGTCAGCAACGAATACCAGAATTGCGAAATTGGTGAAGAAAAGGGAATAAATGTATGTGCGCTCTCAGTCATTGTTTGCATTGGGAGTTGCGACGCTCCAATGAAAATGTGTAAACAGGTGCAACCAGCACATTGGGAAACAACGCTATTTTTGATAAATCGTTATCAATTGTGAATGGTGGGGATATGACCTTCTCTGACTGCTGAAAAGGGGTAATTGTGTCGGGAGGGATGAGAGCCACTGGTCTAAAACAAAAAAACAATTTTTATTTTGTTAGCTAGTGGCCTTACAGTGCGTTTCACGACCTACTCCTCCAAATAAAACCACCACAACTTATTGCGAATACTTTCATAAATAGCAAAGATTAAGCTAAATACCTAAAGATAAAAAGTCGACAGCTGCCGCTAACGATAATGATCAGGAAAAGCTGCTGTGATCTGACAGGCTTTTGGCACCAGCACATCCGCTGCCGGGAGATGCCGCGACAGAGAGGAAGTACTGGCAGGTAAACAAGCTGGGTCTATTTCTGCCCAGCCAGCCACGAGTGCACAGTCAGCCGGCCGAAAATACGGCCAACTGGCTCTGCACTGACTAATAATACGACGCCGAGTGGGCAGCCTTGAAGAACACCCAACATTGTCAGGTGTCGGAGGGCGTGCTGTAGGGTGCCAATCACGGGGAGCGTTGTGCTGAGCTCTCTACACGTCCCGCATTGTTTTGCGCAGGAAGACGGAAATAAGCATTGTGACTTAATTGTGCAAATATGCATCGGCGGTTTGTCGAAGCGCTGGCAACGATCTTTCTGCAGACAAGGTGTGGCGGCGGGCCAAGAGGCTGGAAGACCTTGGCACGGTGCGCGGTTCACTCCGCATGATCAGGCACAAGGCTCGGCGGCTAGCGCCCACGCAGGGCAGGCACCCTGTGTGGGTGCCTGCCCCGCGTCTTTAGAGGTTCGCTACACTATTTGTAATGATATATATATATATATATATATATATATATATATATATATCGCGATTAAGATTAGCCAACTGGTAGTTTACCTAATGAGCACTACCATGTCGCCAGCATTGCACGATGCGAATTCGTGAGATGAAATACACTTAAGATTTCAGGTAGGAATACAAGATTAGATAAAAGATACCTTCACCAGTCACATTTTGCCATTAACTTCGTACTCACATCGTTCTCGGCAGTCTACCCGCCAACGATTGCTCTGCACTGCGGGTTGCGACCCAAGCTGAGGTCACCGGCCCCGAGGCGATCCAGCCGTCACCCGGAGAGACCCTGAATCAGGAACCCTGCTGGATCCTGAATCATCGGACCTGCACCCTGGATCGGGAGGCCTCAGAGCCGCAGGATTCCCGGGAAGGCGACATAACCATACTGATTTCCGTGAGATGGGATCAGACCACCAGCCTTCAGCAAATTGATAGGATTCAAGCAACCTTCGGTTACCCAACGAACGCTTTTAACTAGAAGCTCACGTTAAACTACTCACAGACGTCGGCGCCCTGTCATAGCCAGTGGCAGCCGGTTGTGGTCTACGGCACAAACAAGTTCAGGTGTTCATATCGGATTACTTGTTGCGAATCAATTCTACGGTATGAGATTTTGGTGACAGATCTACGCCAAATGTTGGCAGATGACGAGACCCTTCTTCACCACTCCGTATTTATTTATGAGTAGAATGACGTCTAGTTATTAATTGCGCTTTATGAGTGACATTTGTTCACATCATGGCATACGTACAGACGCCATATAATTAATAAGAATGTCTCACACCCCTTCGAAGTTGCAATGGTTACTTGGTTAAAATATATATACCAGTCTTGGAAAAGTTTTCATTTTGAAGAAGTGTAAACATGCATGAAGAAAACTGTCGAATATAACGCGACACAACTGAGCCTGTAACTTAACCCTGGTTTCAGTGGGCCTCAGAGGCATCTTTACTTGGGGGGGGGGTCAAAATGAGCCCCCGACTAATTCGAAAACCAAACGGGTTAAAATATCGCCGAAGAAGGGTTGAAAAGACCTCGACAAGGACATTCGAATTTACTTCAAACACTTTTGGGCTCAGATCAATATTGAGGTCACCAGAGGTCATCAGAAGTCAATTTTTCAAGTAAAGGGCTTCGCTCCAGAAACTCCCATTTTTTTTTGGGGGGGGGAAATATGATAACTAGGAACAAACAGAAAAATATAGAGATCTAGACAAATGCAATCAACAGCGCTGTTCAGGGCTGTTAAAAACCGACTAAGGTTCTCCGAACGAATCGAATGCTGGAATAATGTTCTCCAGCAACACTAATGTTATATCGCCCGTAAAAGCAACACAGCTTAACGTTCAAGACAGCACATGTATTCTGTAACTTGAACCCTGCTTCGATTATAATTCAATTTTTACACGTTTTCTATTTGGATGACATTCGTGTCATCGACATGACCTCAAGATTACCAGATGGCCCTGAATCTTAAAATCAGGTGTCAACTGTCAAGTCAACGGCTTCCTCTCGTCATAAGCAACTATCCGCTGTTTTGTAACGAAAGCTTCCATTAGCCAATCAGGGGCACAAACCACCAGGGGTCGTCCCCCGTCCCCCTGTAAGTTCCTGGTACCAGACGCTGCACTGGAGAGGGCTAAACCTATCATTTCATATCAGTTTGTCACAAGAGATGTCAACCTAGCGACCTCTAACAATTCCGCATCAGTTCACGTTTACGAGGAAGCGGAATCCAACTGCGAGCCACGAGGGCTCTCATCAATCTTCTGTCGTCAGAAGTTATCTTTCGTTATCTCCAACCCTCCATCCGTCTTCCTCAGCCACAGACCACCACCGCGAACAAAGAAGCCAAAACTAGTCCCTCGCGCCCGAAGATCCCGCGCGGGTCTTCGGGGCGCCAATTTGTTGCCTGTTGTCTGATCAACCAGGCGTCGTTTGACCTTCCAGCGCTGAGGAAACACCGCTGACCTTTACTTCCCGTTGGCGCGGCGGCGGCTCGTGTTCAGCGGGGGTGCGGCGGCGGTTTGGTGCGGGGTGTATCTTTAAGTCGCCGGTATATAGGCTGGCTCGTCTTGGCCTCCGAGCCTGACAGACGGCTCACCGCGTACTTTTTATGCCACTATAAGACCCGCTCAGATATCTGCAGGATAGGGGGAGGGTGGAAGGGTTATCTAGATGCTGGGCCCAAACCGCCCAGACGCATGTGATGCGGGAGTAGTAGGAGGGTATCAGTACTGTGCCCCAAGACCCGCAGACGCTAGGTATGGGTAGGGTTGTTTTGGGTAGCGGTCATCAGTGCGATGGCCCCAAGTAACCGCCAGGATCGCCTTAGGATGTGGGAGGGTGGTAGTGGTAATCAGGTTGCTGAGGGCCCCAAGACCCGCCAGACGCAGATGGTTATTGGTGGTGATGTATAGGGTATCAGTGCTGGCCCAAGAACCCAGCCAGATCGTAAGATGGAGAGGTATAGGTACGGGTATCACATGTTGTGGACCCCAAGGTACACCGTCAGTACGCACAGCTGATGGAGGGAGTTTAGAGGATCAGTGCTAGGCTGTTCCCAAGACCCAGACGCAGGATGGGGAGGGGGCAGGAAGTGTCAGTGACTAGGTCAGCTACCCGCCAGCGTTGAAGGATGTGCTGTTTTAGAGTACCCCGGGAGGGAAACCAGGTGTTCCTGAGCGTGTTAGAGCGACGGCAGTCCAGGTGCTCATTTTGTGAACAGAGTTTTGAATGAATATTCATGTGTGGTGTTTCTGCATGCGAGTGCCTTCGGTGCGTTGAGTATTATCAGATCGGTAAAAAGGCACCAATTAAAAGGCTTAAGCTGTTTTATAAAAAACACTGCTTAACACTGGCCTGCGTTTCGAAAACTTTTAGTTCATAAGGTCTATACGGTTTATATCTTATAAACTGATCTTAGTCCACAAGGTTAAGGGGCGTTAGATTTAGAAATGATTATACGTTCGATTTGGCTCTATTTTTTGCCTATTCCAAAATTACAGAAATTTGCTATTTGCTACTATTTTATCCTATTCTTATATTATATAGTAAGTTACTATACGGTTATCATTGACATTTTTACAATGCTAATTATCCTATCATGTATATTTTAATAATCTCATAATTGAAGATCTTGGTTAACGCCCTAATATATTCATTATCATGAATTAGTCGTGTTACTGCGTAAGATTTTATGACTAAAAATAAGATAATCCGCTGCTAAAACACCAGCTGCCCACGCTTCACGTGACCACCAGAACGGTTTATACCTGTAGGTCCAGCGTAGAAACACAAGTCTAGTCCTCCGTCCGATCCGCCATGTGCTGTCAACATAATATTCACTAATGAGTTTGCAGTTGCGAACGCTATCTGTAGTTGCGGCCTCAATTAATATCCAGCTGCCATTAATACTCGTGAACGGCACCACGTTTATGCGTGCGTCTTGCGAACCTTTGCTTAGTAGCTGCACAATTTTGTCCTATAGTTAGCTTCAGCAGGCGTGACAACTTACTTGCCACTTGTTTATAAGTATATGGCGTTATGTCTCGCGTTAAAGTTATGCTGTCGAGCCGGCATGATTAAAGCATCCAAGAGAAGCTGACGAAGGCGAGTCTCATGAGTACCCGATGCGTTGTTTGACGGACCTTGCGCTCCAAATTGAACATGCACTTACCAGCTGATTTTGCCTATAAAGGTACATACAGGTTATAACTCCGAGGTGGCCATCTTCCTAAAGTAGTCAACTGAATCTAGTAAGAGAAGAACTTATACCGGAGCACTGGCAGTATGTGGATAGGCAATGGGGATTATCTCATGCAAGTCTTATAAGCTTTGGCCTTCTCCTTTTTCGTATCATTCCCTATCTCTGTGATGCGGCGAAAACACCAAGCTTCGGCGTGGACTTTTCATTTATAATGGGTCATGCATGTAGCCAGTTGATGTATTTGCAATATAATTTTGATTTACATCCACTGCCTTAAGGTCATTTGACATTTACTATGCAATAATTGAATTTATAGGCATTTGTCCTTTGATTCCGGACACTTGTATTGAAAATTTATTTTTTAAACAAAGACTTTAGATATGCTCCTCAGGGGCGCTTAGCCATTATATGGAGCAGAAGGACACGTTGTCGCCAATTGGAGCCGACTTCACACTAAAATAATATATCCCGGGTTGAATACGTCCCTGTTTTAATTATTTAGGGACACTGAAAATAATATTAAATGAAGCCTGCAATCTAGGGCTCTCTCATATGACATATATAAGTGATAATATTTTGTTACGCGCCATTTTATCTTCGAGGTGAATGGGGACTTTGCCGAGTGGGGATGCATCTGGGATATATGTCATCGTGCCCCACTTGTCAAATTGTCTGCACGATGCCCTCACTTGTGTAATACCTATCCTAATGTATATGACTATTCAGAATTGTCATGGAACTCTAAAAAAACTGAATCCCTTTTTCCAAAAAATAGATCCCGAGTCAATTTTGCAAATATAATTTTCAACAGGATTGGTTGTCGCGATCTGGGCTTCGGATCCGTCATCAGTATCACCCATTTGTGAAGAAAGCGACTTAGTTTAAAGCATTTAATACCGTATAATTATGATATGCTCTTAAGCTCCACATATAACATTAATAAAGTTATTACCCACTGACGTCTTGTGATCATTGTTTATTGCCATATACAAAAAATATGTTAACCAAATTTTTGTAATAAATGCAATATTTTAAAGGAGAAAAACTTTCCACAAATTCAACATCAGTATATAAGGCTTATGCATCAAGTTCGAATATGTTATGGCATGGCAAAATTAAGAATTTTACATGGCAAAAAAACATGACATAATCACGTCTTATGACATGAGATTAAGTGTCGAAATTCCATAATTGCATTCTCTTATCATGACTTAGATGGAGTATATTGCCCGATAAAAATAAGAGCTTTGCTTGCAATTACAAAGTTGCCCAAGCAGCAACTCGAAAACCACCCAAAGGACTGGCGGAAAAGTATACAGCCCAGGTAATGCCCGACACGTAGTTTTATCGAAAACTGAGATTTATGGTGTTATTTCGTGATTTTATTAGTCTGTGTGTCCTGTAATGCCCCATTCATTACAATTTAAATTTGATAGATTGTATTTTTCTCCAATCTACCTCATTACAGCACTGGTAGATCAAAAGCGTGCCAAACGAACCGCGCTCCCACTATGCATCTAAAGTCCGCCAGAAATTGACACCTTTTAATTTAAAAGGAAAATCCAAGCAAGTTTTAACTGCATAAATTATGTCAACCGGAGCTAATAAATCCTGAAGCAATCGATTAAGACGATTTTATAAATAATTGTGTAATATTTTTATATTTATATTTTTGTTCTCAAACTAATCAAAGTAAACCACGACAATTATCTGCACTAAAATCACCTCAAACTTTTCCCCGTATTGTTATCGCTACCATCTCATTAAAATCCCACGACAAACATGCCACCCAAGAGTTGACACACTCGGCAAGAAACACAACATTCGCGCGGCGCCAAACTCCGGACAAGCACAACTATGAACTAAGCCCCAGCGGACCGCTCTTGGCACGCTGCCAGCCCTCCTAGCGCATACGCTGCGGCCAGCCACCTCCCGGAGGGAAGTTGGGCGGAGGCGTGCTGCCCATCGCCCTCGCGTTCATCATAAAATTGCCCTTCTGCCAAAAAAACAGCCACGAGGAAGGCTACGGCTCGTACCTTGGCAACGGCCACGAGTGACGTGAACCTTTCTTTAAGCAGACCTGTGTTAGAACGAGTCTGTGTGACCCTACGAATGAAAGGGGATAACCGCGGGTAACTGTGGCAAGTGACGGTGGATCTGCCAAATGTGCAGTCAACAGGATATGATTGGGTTTTAGAGGGCTCACCACGGACGAAGGGGAATACCTACTGAGTCCAAATGCCGTCAACAAAACTTTGTAGGTGTCGAGGTATGCTATTATAGACGGATGGGAGGGACACCAGAGTCCCGCAGATCTTGTGGGATCAAACAGTCTGTCAAAGGTATAACAGGGAACGAAGCCGTACTCGTTTCCAGGGGGACTACCATGGATCTGCTTACATGCAAAATCATAAAATGTCCCGTTAAAATGGGCGTATGTGAAGCCTGTCAAAGCTGGCATTGTTCTTTGGAGCAAATATACATCTTCTTTATGGATTTCTTGCTACATGGTGAAACACCTAGCGTCAAAAAGCACATTAGTCGCACTATTACCTGATTATTTATGTGTATGTATATATTTGAGCAAATTATACGTACACAAATCACTGGCATGCATTAATCGATTGCGTCTACCAGCGGGACATTTTTTTGTGACTACAGACACCAAAACTTAAGCGAGATGATACATTATGGACAGAGTACCAGTCAGGTGGGGTCCTGCGCAACAAGCTTAGCTGAAAGCTTTGCTCAGGGTGGTCCTGATCTTGGAAATCCATCCTGTTGAAACAGGCCGACTAAGTTCATATGAGAACAAAATTGTCCGTAGATCTAAAGGTTTCTTTTTTCATTACTTCTTTGTGCCTTGTAATGTGCGAAATGCTGGATGCCTGTCACAGCCAAACCGGTTCCAGTTCTTCTTCTATATGCAATGACGCCAAACATTGACATTGCAACACGCGATGGTCCAGCTTCGACAGAGTATCGTGTAAAATCAGCAATGAACGGATCTAAAACAATGGAGCCCAACAACTACTCCTTGTTAGTATAGTGGTGAGTATCCCCGCCTGTCACGCGGGAGACCAGGGTTCGATTCCCTGACAGGGAGCTTTTGAGGGCTGAAATGTCTTCCCCTTAAAGGGAATAGTTCACCTTGAAAAAAACGAGAAAAAGCTCAGAAATGATGAAGACAAGAATTACTTTAAATAACTAGTATTCATGCTCTTATTAACTAAGGGTAAGTTCATAAATAACCTATTTATATTTTACGCCGGAAACAAGCCCAAATTAAAAATGTCTCTTAATTATTGAGTGATAATTTATCTATTTTTTCCTCAAAGTAATGCGAAAATCAGGCTGGCGAGAAGTATGTCAACGAAATAAAGTATACATAGAACGTTCATACGATTTATGTTGGATAGAGATATCGTGTGGTACATAGGTGCTACTATGCCCATTACTTGTTGAAGATGCCGGAAAATACAATCGCTTTTGAAAACCATCACAGTATTGCTTTTAAGTAGTATTTATCGTCACTATTAGATTTCCACTTATGAAAGTGTAGTTACCGCCATAGTCGCTCACATGTCCGTGCTCTGGGCTGTTTCACGGTCTGAATTATTGTGTCACAAGTTCATTGACACGCTCTACACGTTCACTGGGTAACCGGGTACTCGTCACGGTCGAGCTTCATATCACTCACCGGGCGGCTAGGCGCTCGCGGTTTTTATTAGTACGGCCAATATCAAACAGCGGCACAGCGCGCACTTGCGAACGCAGAGTGGGGTTCGTTTAGATGAGTACTGGAGATTAGGGGACAGAATTATTTTAAACCATTATGTGTATACGCGGAAGCCTGGAACGTTTCATGGCCAGCTGCTTGGAACCGCTACGCATTTTACGCTTACAGAACAGTTGTTATACATCAATTTTTTATTAGAAGTTATTTAAACATTATAATATCCACTTTATATTGCATTTTTTAGTGGGGTTCTTATAATAACTTTTATCTAATAAACCTGACACAAAGTTCATTCTTGCATAAACAATAATGATTTTTATTGAGTACTGAAACAGTTATGGGTTTTGTCCTATGCACTATACACTTTCCTCTCAAGTCTTACGTCATCTGCTTGCGTCATTAATTCAATACCGTCACCTCAAGCCAAAATTATCAGTCCATATTTCTCACAGCGATTGGAGTTACCGGGTATACCCAAGGTTTACGTCCGACTTTAGACTAATCTGTTTAAATATTAAATAATTTAAGAGGTTTCTTGGAAAAAGTGTGAAAAGCGTCCACAAATGTCATTTTGAGCATGCGCCACAAAACTTTGGCTAATTTCAACTCAAAACGCCGATGTTTTAAAGGAGTTATACTTTATTCCCTTTAACGGACTAGAGGAGTTACTGAAGGAGCCTTTTTTAGTATATTATTAGTCCCCACTTCTCGTAATTTTGCTTAAATATATTCTCCTAAAACTCCAAAATCACGGTATTATCACCTAATATACTCTTCAGATTGCTGGTCTCACATCAATTTTACACATGCTGGCTGAAGGAAAAGGCTGAGCCTATGAATTAGGCAGAAGGCTGCTGGCCCTAACCGTCTTCAATAAGGGTATGCTACCCTGGAAAACTCATGTTTTAGTAGATGAAATATCCACAAGTAGCCGAAAATGGGAAAGCACGTATGCTTTAAGATCCTCATAATTCCTTTAATCGACGCTGTAATGATGCTTATGAATGATTACCTTCAATTCTGAACATATCGTTTACTTACAGGTCTTTGAAAGTTCGACCGTCAGACACTACCGCCACCTGTTGAAGACCGCAGAACTATTAACTCCAGTCCCGGCCGCCGCTACCTCTCCGTGAAGCCACCGCCGCAGTGTAGTGCAGGGGTAACAGACCCGCGGTAAATCCAGGAGTGCGGGACCTGCCTGTGCAGGGCTGCCTGAGGCCATCACCATGTCAGGTCGGCGAATGAAGAAGGCATACTCAGGCGAGAAGAAGGACCGATCTCAGCGGCCTCTCAATGTCGGGCCGAACAAGAATCGCAATAAGGTAAGAGCCATCGGTTGACCGTTGTGGATTTGGAATGAAAGACATAGCGACATTGACTTTATTAGACCTTTAGTCCAAGATATATGAAGCGGTAAATGCATCATAAATTATTTAAATGTTCACGATTATGGCATTATATGTGACATAACATTTCCTTAAAAAAAAATTGAAAGAGGCGTCGCCAATTTCAGTATCACCTAAAAATATGCTCGCTGAGCATCTGGGTTTTACAGTCAAAAAATCAAACAACCGAAGAGTTACATGATTTGGACTTGTAGGAAATGTGTTTATCGTGCATCATACACATGTTTCTAACTCCACCAATTGAACCGCATTGAGTCTGTCTTCGCAAGACGAGTCGATCAATTTGGTTTTCAATCTTTGCTTTCATTGTTTCTTAAAAGTCATTGCATGCTTTCTGAGACATGTTTCTTTCACGTATATTCGCTATTCGCTATTCGCTAGTGCTCATGGCTGGGACCTTGGAGATCTTCCAATGAATCACTGTGTAATTCATCCCAGTAGCACTTTGTGCCAAGTCTGAACAACGTTTCCATTGTGGTATAAACGTCGCCACTTGCCAGTCGAAACGGGAGCAGACTTTGTTACACACTGAGTCAGCGGTTAGGAAAATAACACAAAGTCATACGATTAGCTCCCACCATGTGACATGTGATATCATATAATACAAATTAGACTCAGTCAATAATCCATGACTGAATCTCCGAAATTCAAATTCATATTTGGGGTACAAAGTATGTATACCATCCTCAGAGCTTTCAAATTTGCTCCACATTCGGTAAGTTATTATTGTATTCATTATCCTGTTAAATGGTTTCTTCGAATAATAGTGACATCAAGCAAAACTTTTGCCACGCATATCTTAGCTAACAAGAATGAAAACAGAGACAAACAAACTGTCGAACAAACCACCTAAAACCTCGGGATTAGACCCCTTCATGGACACATTTCCAGCCCCCATCCCGATCCAGCCCATTCAGCCAGACCCAAACCCGCTCCAATCTGAACTTATAATTGATGGGGCTCCGATTCCCACCTGTGTCAGCATATTTCACTTTTGGTGGTGCTAAAAAATAAATATGTTGTGTCCCAAACCCGTTCTAAACCGACAACCGTTACATTTAACAAAATGGTCCATTGCCACCCATTTCCACCCCGTTCCCATTTCCATATAGGATTCCCATTCCATGAAGGGCTCTTCTACTCGGGATAGTCACAGTGAGAAGATCAACATAACTGACCAACCGAGGCCGAAGGCAGTAGAGCTTTACACAATTATTACTTGTATTTTGACACAGCTTTAAGAGGCATTGAATCTCTAAAAGGGGCAGTGCTAAGTTTGACAGAGAAGAATCAAACTGCTGCTGGCTGCAACGAACGCCATTACGTTTCAAACCTCTTGTTTTCGCTCAAGCTGGTGCGGAATATACGACGACAGTTAGTCGTGTACTCTCCGTAAAGGGGTAGGCGCCAGAAGAGTTTTGATTTGATGTTGATTGTTTGAGTACGATAACATAAATAAATACTAGGTTTTATTTAAATAGGTGTTTTTATTTAGTGAAGATTGTGTGGTTTTCTGCTGGGTGCCGCAGAAAACCACACAATCTTCACTAAATAAAAGCACTTAACACGTGCAACGTTATAATGATGTAATATTTCGGGCACAGGCCTTTATCAAACAGTAAAACATTTCGAAACGACGTTTTTCTAACCACCTCATTGCAAAATCATGCTTCACAATCGTCGTGATTATTTCGATCGCGCTATAATTGTCACGATTGTGAAGGATTTGTTGTTTTTTCCATAGGCAGCTAGGAAAACATCGTGTCGAAGTGTTTTACTGTTTGAGAATGGCCCTTGACCAAAATATTATATAACGATAACGTTTTGAAAACATTTTGTTTTCAAGGTCTTTTTATATTTTTTAATTATCGCAAGCATGTTCCTCGCACAAGCACTAAGCTCGCTATATAAACATATGTGTAATTATTGATGGGTCATAAAAAAACAATCAATTTCATGAACACTTGAGGTTTAATAAGTGTTGCATCATCATGCAATAGGCTTTTTCTCCTTGGTAAAGACGCATTCATTGTGTCTTAGCTTTATGCCCATCTTTAACAATGCCGTTTTTGCAGGATACCGTAGAAGCGGCGGCACCAATCACAGAGAAGGAGCTCGAAGGTAATATTTTTTACTGTGCTTGCCTTTTTATGAGTCGTATTATGACATTTTATGCACGCCTGCATGTTGATTGTTTCGTCGCTCGTCGATGTTCTAATTACATTATTTCCCCGCTTTTCTTGTGTGCAGGTACAATCTCAATTCAAATGCTTGCATAAGGCCTGACCAAAAGCCGTTAGAGCCCATTAGTTATTTGTGCTGAGCTGCATTCATTTCAATCATCTACATGATATTCGGAACAGCATATGACAGATTAACGAGTGAGTTCAAGCGGATGCTTATACCGTTCATATGCAGCTGCAAGAGGCTTAAATCAATGTCTCTTTAATGCAGACTGAGAAGAGTGTCACCAAACGAATCACTGTACCCGCTGTTACTAATTTATAATCCTGGCGACATTGTCCACATTGAATTAGGCATAATGGCTTCCCAGAAACAACTGTCACATGACGTACAATTTAATGTTTATGGTTGAAATATATCCAACTAACTTCATCGGCATGGATTTATATTGTTTTGCCATAACACAATGATTGTAAGTTTTTTTGTTTTGTTTTTTACAAACGGCTTCCTTTTTTAACTTTATCGGATATTTTACAGTTTATTGATTGGCAAAAGGTATGCAATGATCTCAATGCCATGGTTTTCTGTGGCGCCTATAAATGCTGAAATTGAGTCTTTGTCTGATATCGATGCTGACATTTATTTTTCGTCTATCGATTTTTGCCTTTTGTGTTTTTGATAACTTCGAAGGGCTGAAACGTTATTTAGTAGGGCTTTTACGTTTCGTTAATATTTGTCTGCATTGCATGGCCTCTTTACACTCTGTTTGCATCCTTCTTCCCCCTTCTTGCAGAACTGAAGATGGCGTAACGATCCCGTGTATATCTTTCTTGCTTCCTTCCTTAATAGCTGAAGATCGTGTTTCGACCCCTTTTATCTCTTTCTTGCAGAGCTGAAGATGGTGTTTAGGCTGACCGATAAGAACGGCGACGGCAGCATTACGTCATCGGAGCTGAAGGAGATGCTACAGACCAAGCTGAGCATTGACGTTGACGACTCGCTGCTGGAGGATCTGATGAACTCAGCGGGAGAACAGGGTACGTATAGGACATATAATTTGCTCTTGGAGTTGTCACTTCTATTATGTATTTTAATATTAACTGGCGAGTTACTGGGAAGGGGGCTATTTTTAGCCCCCCCCTCCCTCCCGTTATTTTGCAATATCTTCTAAGTCAACATTCGTATCGTCACCATAATTTCAATATCTTCTCTCACATCAATTTGACCTATATTAGCCAAAGTAAAAGTATGAGGTTGTGATAGGTCAACAAGGAATGACGTCAGAGCAACGTCATGTTTTGCGTTTTTATGCAGAATAAGGGCTTTCGGAAAACGCTGTCAAAAGTACATTTGGTAAGACAAATTTTCTTCTGTCAAATGACTAAGAATCTACTCAACTATTAAACTGTTCTCTAAAAAAATGTATATGAAAATTGAAAATTTTAAGAAATCCAAAACAAAATTGTACGTTTTTACAATAGTTGCCAACAAAATAATAATAATAATAATAATAATAATACAAATTGTGGTCTAGACGTTTCCGGTTAAAATGTTTAAAAACTTTGAAGTTGATATCACCAAAAATGACTGACTTATGACCTTTAAAGACAAAAATCGACCACCTCTTAGTGCATTATCATGTTTTTTTATTTTTTCCTCCAAATAATTATACTTTTATGGAACATTTAAAGTTATGTCATTTGTCGCGATCTAGACAACAAAGGAAACAATAAACCATGTATTACAACGCCTAACAACAGAAATCGGAAGTTTGACCTCGTGACCTCGGATGAACTTGACCTGACCCAAGGCAATTAAAAGCTTAGAAAGGTCTTTAGAAATGTCAGACACACGAATCACACCGATGTATCGGCTGCTTATGTGTTTAATATTGCATTTTTGCTGGACGATTCAATTCATTGAGACTTTATGACACGGTCAATCATTTTGTCTTTGACGTGACCTGTGACGTCATCGGTGACCCCGACGTCAACAATATTAGGTTTCTCCTGACCAATTGCTCAGGTCTATCGAATTCCGTTTACATTTTTTTAAGAACGGTCAAGTACTTTTCGGCTTTGCCATACTATTTCGTCATCGGATTATGACTCGCCAATATACAATTTTACTTTCCCTGAGTAGAACCTTCTCATTAATCCTCGCCAGTGCAGGGGTAGATGCCCCTCGGTTTTTCGGGAATAACTCACGAAGTGATTAACCGATTGCCATACAATTTTCAGTATCCTTCTTTCGAACAATTATACAAATAATCTCGAAATTTCAAACTACTTCATATAATGACCCGTGACCTTTGACCTGTTTATCCAGGTCACGTCAGGCGCAAATGACGTCCCGTCCCGTAGGAATAAATAAACCATGTCCTTATAACTTGAACAGTTTCCGAGTGTTTGTTGTTCAGACGAATATGCACAACATTTGCAGGTAAAAGTTGTGGTTTCCACCGATATTGTGACTTTGATTGACCATTTCGGGGGTCAACTGAGGGCACTGACCTCCGTTGACCTGAGATGAATTGTTTTGGTTTTTGGCAGTTTCTATAGTTTTCTATAGGCAGTATTCTATTGTGCGACGATGATTTCATAAATGGAATCATTTTGGATAATTCTATGTTTTAATGGGGTTATGCACTTCCACAAATCAACCGAGGTCACTGACCTCAGATGACCTGACATAACCTTTTTGGAATTTGACAGTTTTTAAGACATTTTGTGCGCTGATTTCAAATTGCACCCATTTAGCATAATAAGAAGTTCATTCACGTTTTAGCTAGATTAATGTTCAATTTATACGCATTTACGAATTAATGACATCCGGGTATTTGACTGATCTCTGAGGTCATTTAATGACCCAGGAACTTAAAATCTGGCGTCAATGGCTTCTGCTCGTCACAAGCAACACATTCGTTTGTAATCGAAGCTCTAGCTCAATTAGGGGCGAAACGCCAAGGGTTTGTACCCCCTTCACGGTCACGCAGTGATCAAACGCTGCACGGGCGAGCGTTAAGGCTGATCCACCATCTTTACACATTACAGAGCTGCTGGTAGCAAATGCAAAAAAAAGTTCAAATACATTTAGCAACAATCGCAATTATTATTGTTTCTCGCAACATGACATTGCTCCCACATCTTGCCAATGTATTTGTAGAGGCATTCACTTCACGCATGAGCTGAGTGAAAACTTTTTTTTTCAGTTTTTGGCCAAGCTGACAATCATACCATCACGCTGTGCGTACACTGCGTACAGAAAATGTCCCAACCTCGATCCAACTATCCAACCCCACTCACATGGCAACTACAAATATTACGCAGGGCGACAGAGAGCGCAGCCTCATCGAACTGCGCTCATCGAACATCGTGCTTAAAATTATCTGGTTGTGAAACGCCTCGATTAATTTTATCCGGGAGCTGGCAGCCTCCCCAAACTGTGTTGCCTCTGGAGGCCAGACGACTGCCTCGATTACATAAACAGAGATGAGCTGGCACCTGGCTTCGAAGGGACCCGAATTCAAAACAGCCACAACTCGATTTCAAACACTGTTATGACGTTTGCGGTGCATGCCAGGAATCTCGATGTCGGTGGTCAAACCCAAATTATGCGGTGAATAGGGTAGTTTCCTCTGAAAACGAGGTCAATGACAACATAAATTAGGTTAGCACTGCGTCGCAACATTGGCTTTGCTATTCGTTCCAAGTCATCAGTTGTGGTCACTGGCTAGTGGTCAGTGCCAAAAGTCTGGTCTTTATTTCTCCCGTTATCTATTATATGTCAACAATATTTATTATCTGTTCATTGTTGAAAGGTCAGCGCATTTCACAAACCACAAATCTTCAGCATTATCAAGTTGACGTTGATTTTTCTCGGATAACAGTAAGGAATGTGATGTGGTAAAAATGTTACGGTAAAATCATGGGAGTCGCCCCCACTAGGAACACTAGAGACATTGTCCCTAGTATAGTGTTCCAAATATGGTCCTAATTCCTAATGTGTTCCTAGAGACATTGTCATCAGCCTCCTCTAATATGGTCCCCCCATGTTAAAGTAGACGTGCGCCTGAATTTGTCCCTAGTAATGTTCAGGACATGGCGACGCTCTTGGGTAAAATGTAAATGGGTAAAATCAGTTAAACATGTAGTTGTAACTTTCTCATACAACATAAACTTTAACAGAGTCATTCGCCCAGGACGTGTCAACGAGTTGATTCATAGATAACCCAAATATTATAGCGACACCGTTATTCATCTCGGAATCATATCGCTCATTATAATTTCAGCACCCGCCTCAGACCACTTGTTATCAAACTGTTGTACTGGACGCTGACGCTGGTCTCCCATTGCAGCGGAGGGTCTGATCCGGGAGGACCAATTCATCACGTGGTTCCAGAAGATGCAGACCCTCTCCACGACTGACGGCGAGGACAACACCTCCGACATCTCCACAGATCTGTTCGCCGCCTTCAGGTTATTCGACAAAGACGGCAACGGCTTCATCACCATGGTGAGAGGAGCCTAACGCACTTCACTCTTAAGCAGGCTTAGCTTTCCACGGAAAGGTCCTGTCAGCCTGGCAAAGGACCTATATCCCTTACATTCAGTTCAGAATTAGTGATTCCAAGTCCCATTTTGTACTGTACATGAAAGTGTATTTGTAAATGGTCCTAATTGGTGTAGTGTGTACGTTATTGTTATTTAGGTGCTTTATAAGGATCATCTAAGTGATATAATAGTGTATTATAAAAGTGCTAGTGCTTTTGCCAAATGAAACCAACAGTCGGGACATCCAAGAAACCCATGTACAAGTGTTCGTGTGGATATTCGTACTGTTACTTGCCATGCAGTCACATTGGTGACACATGTGGTGCTCGGAAGATGAGCTAAAGCGGGATATGGAGCTGATAGATAGCCTCTTTCGGAGTCTGAGCTCTCCAATCTCTCGTATGGCTCACATCTCTCGTATGTTTTCCAGGATGAGCTAAAGCGAGCTATGGAGCTAATAGATGAGCCTCTTTCGGAGTCGGAGCTCCACTCTCTCGTATGGCTCACATCTCTTGTATGTTCTCCAGGATGAGCTAAAGCGAGCTATGGAGCTGATAGATGAGCCTCTGTCAGAATCGGAGCTCCACTCTCTCGTATGGCTCACATCTCTCGTATGTTCCCCAGGATGAGCTTAAGCGAGCTATGGAGCTGATAGATGAGCCTCTGTCGGAATCGGAGCTCCAGTCCCTCATACGAATGGCCGACGCCGACAACAACGGCAAAATCGACTATGAAGGTAAGACTGCACTTTACTTTAGTAGTAATAAACACGTTGTGAATTGCGAGGAATCAGTTTGATTGTATGTTTGAACACTGCAACATGCTCATTTGTTTGCTTAAACTTATTCGATTCAACATTATTTTGCCAGTTTCTATCATTCTTAGCGGCTATCCAGGATATCGTTATAATATCGGTAAGTAAGCTACCGATCAGTTTCGTTTATGCTACGTATCAAAAGTAACATTTTCTACGTAGTTTACTCAAATAATTGTATTATTATTTTAACCTTGCTCATGGAGAAAGGGATAGCAAAATGTAGTTTCTGCTCTAGTAGTGAGAATATCATAAACTTTAACAGAATCATCAAGCAAACTGTTGCTAAGGAACAGCTTCCTCCAAATATCCCAAGATTGAAAGTTAAAAGCAACTGCAAATTATACATATATGCCTCAAGCTCATGCTCATCTCCTGATAAAACGTTTACTGTGTAAACTGTGAAGTGTAAACAGAGCCAGTGATACGTAACTTCGTCTATTTTTCACGATTTTCTGCTGTGTCACTTTTTGACTATTGTTTTCTGTGTGATTTGCAGAGTTTTTGAAGATGCTGCTCTGATGACTCGGCTGATTCTCACTCCAGCCGCTTGTTTTCCGGTGTCTGAACAGAGGCGACACGAACTGTGGGGAAAACGCATCGGATTCTCATACCGCACATCTTCAGCGCTGCCTGGTGTTTACTTTCAGAAGCTATGGTGTTTTTTTGCCTACCAGAGGCGCTGCCCTCGGGTCGAGAGGCACTACTGCGCGGTGGGTGCTTCACATGTGAAACACCAGAAGTGGTCAACTTGTCGGATTTTTACGAGTTTAGTAGAAGTGTTTGAAAGTGTGATTCAGTTGTGTTCTATTGATGCAGAAGGTCCTGCATTCGACTCATTCTTCTCAGTGTTGCATCCTTGTTACTTGTTTCCTTACCATGAGTTCTGGCCATCAGTCTGTATTTCCCTCCGTTTTACCATCTCGTTTGTATTCACACTTACCAGCAGCAGGGTATCATTCGTCATCATCGTTACACCATGTCGCGTCGGTAAGTAGTCAGCAGAGCTGGGCACGATATATACCTATCACATGGCCCATGGGTGGAGTTTTTTCAAAAGAAGTTGGAGAGGCAAAATATAACGTCGGTGGGGCAGTAGGCCACCATTTGAAATAGGAAAAGTTCACAGTAGAACTGGCCTTTGCCTTCCACTGACAGTTTTTAGTGAGCTTAGAAGACCGGTCTCCGTTTTCCTGATGCATGATGCATCGCATGTCCTCAAGCGGTTCGCAATCATCGCGTTTCATACATATATGCCACTATGCCAGGTGCCTACTGCGTATACATAAATGTATAAACGAGTATTTCCAATCCTGTGTGAGCCTTGGCCGTCTCGTTTGCTGCTCTGATCCTGAACTAGTGGCCGTGACATCTCTTTTGTGAGCGATGACGAGGGTTTTGTGCCGACTTGTGACGGTCTGTGACGGTCTGTGACAGTCTTTGACAGTCTGACGGTTTTAGCCGTTTATGACGGTTTATGACTGTCGTGACGGTTGTTGGCCGTCTGTAACTGCTTGTGGCAGTGTGACCGTTGTCCGACCCGTCCCAATGTCGAGTGATTGCTGAAGGCTCCGATCGAAGAGATGTCGGAGACTGTGCTTGTGAGATGAATACAACGGAGATGTCGTGGGGTTCTTTACACGAGAGAAGAAGGATGTGAATAGTTTATCATTTGATGTATCCTATCAACACGAGATGGATTCATGCTGCCCTTTAATAATTTATATTGTTAAGTCGGAAAAGCAGCTTTGAATCAGTCCGGCGTAATTTCATGTTATTTGTTCCTGTATTTGCGGCTTTCGGCTCCGCAATTCTTATGAGCTGTGTGAAGTGTAAGAGCATTGGTAAAATACGAGGCACTCTGGCTACGGTGTAAGATACTCGTATACCTCTAGTGCAAAAGTCTGAGTCAGGCGATATTTAGATGATTAAATGTGTAGTCATGCTGAAAGCAGGTAGTTCAATCGCGCAACAAATTGTTTCGTCTTGTAATAATCCGCACCAGCACGATAGAAGAGCGCTGAGTGCTTCACAAAATTTCGTAACACCAACTTAACCACCAGACTGTTAAGTAAAACAAGGAGGTTAAGAGGACGCACAATACTTAAAAGACCATCAACAATATTATCATTGGGTCGGCAGAACTCAGATGACCTTTGACATTGAACCCATTGGACAAGCGCTGTATCGATAAACATTGGTCACAATGTCATTGCACCCCGATATCTGAGTGGTCTCTTTGTCCGACTTGAACCCGACGGTTACCAGTCTCATAGTCATCATGCTACATCAAAGATGGGCGCTGTCAGGCAGTTCATGACGTCACATATATGATCTAACCACCTGGCGGGAGTCAGCTGAAGGAGGAAACTCACGGTAACAGGCGGCGGTTCTGACGCGCTGAGCTGGTCTCTGGCCGTCACAAGTTCTCAATGATCCGCCTGCAGTCGGTTGACAACACCGTGCCTCTGCAGCCCGGGTGGATTAGGTGGTGTTGTAAATTACTTGCTGTGTTTATCCATGTAATATCCCAGGGTGACAAGGCGCTTAACCTGTTAGTTATCAGAAGCCCTGGCTCAACGCGGCAGGCAACCGAAAGAGACAGACAGACAGGCGCATTCCACTGTTCGGATTAGAGGTGCAGACAATCCGAAGTATTTGGTCTCAGACTAGCCACGGCCGCGGAATAAGCTGGCAAGTCACAGCTTTAGTCACGACGCTGCAGTGCTAACGCTATGGCGCTGGCCTGGCCAGTCACAGCTCCAGTCACGCCGTGACCAGTTCTGGTCCCGTCCAGTGCTTTTCAGGGGCGTTAAGCATGCGCGACTTAAACAAGTTTGCAATGTTTGCATTTTTATGTGAGCACACGCTCAATGGCTGGCTGAACTCACGCAACAGAAGTCATCCTGCGGTTGAACAAGTTAAGTAATACTCCAAGCAATAAGCCGTACGGCCCACACGCACTCTGATCACATTTTATCATCTATTCCTTGGAATTACCATAACACAAAATTGAACTGGCTCGTGGAGCGATAATGAACTTAAAAACCATGTGTAACCCAAGTCCCAACGGTCCGAGATGCTGTCGAGACAGGAAGATAGCTGGCTCGGAGACCAGCTGGCTGTACAAATGATTGACAGGTTTATGAGGGAAGGAAAAATCCCGTCAGATCCTCCTGTCATGCCATCTGAGTGAGCAGGGTGGAATGTCCACTTAACAGGATCGTAAGCGGTAAGCCGAGTAGGTGTCAAGCCTGATAATTTATTAAGATGTCCGGGTATTACGAATCACAAGAACAGTGGAGGTATTTAGGTTAAGGTTAAGGTATATAATATATATAACAACGATCATACAACATTTCTGACGGAAACGCATTGTATATTATGTAGTTGCAACGATCATCAGTTTTGGAAGAAACAAAGACAGTGGGTGTGAAAATCATATAACACCTGGTGAGCGTTTGTAAATTTGTACTGTCAGTAAGCCACACCCTGAAGGCTTGTGGTTTGGCGTCGTGTTTTAAGGAATGTACTTCCACTAAACAGCCTGGTTCTAAATATCCGACATTGTGACCGGAGGATAATATGTGTTCTGTTATGCCGTTTTGACACGTGGACAAGAGACACACAGATCTATTTGAACCATGGTTCTGTGTTTTCCCGATGATCACCGTCGCATAGCAACCGATCTTCAACATGAACGTGTGTAACCACCAAAAATGACTTGCACGTCGAATGATGTCAATAAAAATGCAATCCAACATACGTTTTGGTGACGTTTTGGGACTGCAAAGCCGACGCTCGCTGGTACGCCTGGCCGCCAATCTATCGAAGACGATCGGTAAGATTTACCCTGCCCTATTTGACATTGAAGCGCATGTTGTATGACTATCTTTATTGAACAAAACTTAATCATGCATTAACCGCGCCCCGATGTACATGCATTAACCGCCCCCGTTGGGCAGGGTCATTAACTCGAAAACTAAAAGGGTTAGAAGGACGTGGAATTAAGGTCGAAAGCTCTAAAAGAGGATATTTGAAGTTATTTCATTGTTTGGACTTAGGCCAATATCAAGATAACCTGACGTCATACAAAGTCTGAATTGCCAAGTTTAGGACATTGCACCAGAATCCCCCAAACAACTGCAAAACTACGCCAGCTAAGAGCAATTGAAAAAAAAACGAGAGCTATGGCAAAAATGAAATCGCCACTCGTGCCCTCACATTTTAGCTCAGGTTAAAAGTTTAGGTCATCAAATGTCGTGTTATTTTCTTTCAGAAGCCTTTTCGTGAACAACTTTGTGCATACTAAGGAGGCAATAAATTGACCAGCATCGTGCTTATCTCGTCAAGGCGTTTTGACACCTATTGATGATAGCCGGGCTAAGTCAACCTCAAAATTTGACATCAAGTCAAGGTCATTGGTGACTCAGGTAGGTCGTGTTGCATATGGGACGATGCGTCGTGACGAAGCAAACACAATGGTGTCTGTCACTCGTCTCTAGTCTCTACATCTATTCATTAAGAGTTTTTAGCAAAACAGTGCTGGTGACATCAGATGACCTCAGCTGACCTTGCAGAGATTACTGAGCACCCATTGCACCTGGGTCAGCAAGCATGAGCTAAAATAACATGATCCTGAAAGAATTGGCCTGGTCTTACTTGTTTTATTTGAAAAGGAAACACTTCTTTTTCTGTTAATTTATATTATTGGAAAGTCACGAAATTGACCTGACCTACAGAGTCCAGAGGTCAGCGATATGCAAAATCTGAGTAGCAAAAATGGTAGATACGTACGTCCTGATTAACTGCTGTAAGTTTAAAGTCGTTCAGTCAAACCCTGTGGCTTTATCACGATCATTATCTTTTTTAAGGTAATGAATGTCACTTGACGTAACCTGACGACCTGACCTTAAATGACGCGAGGTTCGGACGTAAGCGCGATATAAGTAAGTTATGCCCAAAAGGCTTGGTCAAATTTTGCGTCGCTGCGAACCGCAATTTTCTCGATATTCCCGAGAAGAAAAAAAACTTAGAAGGTTCAAGGGGACCACCACCAGGGCAAGGTCTAACTATTGTTTTTTTGCATTACATTACATTACATTTGTTGTAGCTCATACGGTTCAGAGTATAAAAATGAGCGCATGTTTTGTCTTCAATTATGCTCATACAATTATTATTGACACAAATATATATATATATATATATATATATAAAAACCTTATACGATTTGAAATTATCTGTTGCATTTAATGTTGAGGTCTTTAGTGATCCCGATCCGGTATTGCATTTTGTAAGGAGATCTTAGATCCGGGATAGGTTTCTGGAATTTATACACGTGTCTAGTTCTGGAGGTTTCCACAAACTGCAAAGGAATCGTGAAAATAGAAAGTAGATGACAGAACCAAGCCAAAAACCCTAATCATCATCAACATCAGTAGCACTAACCCTATTCTCGCATTGTATGCGTTTGTTTAACAAAAAATTGAAGTACGACAAGTTCAAGAGATTCAAGATTTTTAAGCGACGCTGAAGCGGGCTGTTTTCTCGTCACCAGTGTATGTTTATTCCGACCAAAGCACCGTTGTCGATTTGTACACTATGGGGGGGGGGGGCAATGATTAAAAAAATTAAACATTAGGCCTATTTATGGCGTCGCATGGTAAGAATGGAATTAAAATATATGAAGTTAGCATAAGGGCCCCAAATCATTTTCATAAATTGACACCGCTTGACACAAACATTGTTAACGCCGCCATATGTAGGTATGGTGGTTTAAAGTCGCTGACTGCTTCATACTGACTATCCTCAGACCGGTACTCCACAACTATGTCTGCGGAGCTTCCCTGACTTCTTCGTTTATCAACGCTCAGACAAGTCGGCGTGCTTTGTCTAACGGCATCTTCAGCGCTATAACACGGCAGTAATTCCCTAAATCCTGTCCTGACTTCTCAAGCGTGCGGGATTTTCCAGCTTCCAGCTGGCACGCCGCCAAAGATTAACGGTGTCACCTGAGTCATATGATACCCAACGACAAACCAGTTACCAGCACACCCTGACACGGCAACATTTCGGCGTGTGTGTATGTGTGTGTGTAGTAGTAGTGAGTTTGCACTTGTGTGTGTGTGTGTGTGTGTGTGTGTGTGTGTGTGTGTGTGTGTGTGTGTGTGTGTGTGTGTGTGTGTGTGTGGTGTAGGTGTGTGTGGTGTGTGTAGGTGTAGGTGTAGGGTTGGGGGTTGGGTGTGTGTATGTGTTGTGGTGTGTGTGTGTGTATGTGTGCATGTGTCTGTGTTTCACCCTCAGCTAAAACCTTGGCTGACGATTTAACTGTGTAGAGATTTAACGTGTATAAATGTGCGCAGAAATGTGTGCCTGCGCGCTCACAAGGTGCGGCTCCTCTGGATTTGAGCCCGTTAACCCATACGTTTTATAATTTTATCCATCTTTTTGTGTGCCCTGTGCCGTAATGGTATGTACATATTTATTGATTTTATTCCATGACTACACCTGTTACTGGGAACTGCCCGTGGGTGATTATGAGCTAAATAAAATAAATAAACAATAAACAATAAACAAGTTTCTGTGTTTCTGTGTGTCTGCGTGTCTGCGTGCCTGTGTGTCTGTGTGTATGTATGTGTGCGTGTAGATATGTGTGTATGTGTGAGTGTGTGTCTGTGCGCATGTTCTGCAACTCTCCGTCAGAGCTAACCTGGGCAGTCGGACTGACCCACCACGTGAGTGACCCACCACGTGAGTGATCGATAAGAACGTCACCCTGACCGCTGGCTTGTTTGGCGGAGATCGTAGCTGTTTGGCGAGCTATATCGGGCAGTATTGACTTAAATCGGGGCCTGTCGACAACGCAGACTGTCTCGCCTTCTCTTGTCGTCATCTTTTTTTAGTTGACTGAAAAATGAGGCCAGTGATCTATGCTCCAACAGAAGCAGACGTAGGTACTCAAGATATTGACAGAAGTAGGTGAGTTGGTTTAGTGTGTCAATGCTGGTGATCTTTTTTGTTGATATAATTCCATCACACCGCGCCTAAGAGAAGCACAGTTACCGGTACAGCTGTGTATTTATTGTGACCGACTACCTTTATTGTACCGTATGTGACTGCCGTATGGCAAAATGTGACGAAGTGTAACATAAAGCAGATGTGCTGGTTACCATTTAAAGCGGCACGTGCCCCCCCCCCATTGGCCCGACTTTTACACTGACAAGTTATCGGCGACGTCCCTGCTTACGACTTTTTAGGGGCCCGGTAAAATATAGTGGCCTAAATTCGGGGTTATATTTTTTCGCGCGACTTTTTCAGGGGGCCGTTGCCAAGGGGGGGGGGGGGCTGGGGAAGCCGTGCCCTCCCTTGTCGGAGGTCTGGCTGCGCCTCTGGTTTGGACCAAAAGCGTGATCACCTACCGTGTACCGTATTTGATTTTCACATTTGCTTAGCTTTTGCTATACAAATGTGTAAATCGTTTGAGTGTCAAGTTCTCTAGATAACTGTGGTCTGGGGTGTAATAGCGTTACACGTGGCGCTCTGACCTGTTTCCGTCCAACTGCTGCTAGTCTTGGTCGGGTACTACCAGCCTTATCGGCCACTGCTACCAAACCACTGCTGAGAATGCGACATTGGCAAGTGGCGCTGATTCAGAAGACGGCTCAACCCAGTCTACGACACCTTTGGTACGATGCAGATATCAAAGCATACGGCCCGAAAGGTGTTCGACAAGGTGTCGTAAGATAGGTTTTGAAACAAAAATTGTAGAGTAATGTGCAGTGATATGCAGAAGATTAACTCCGTAATCACTAGATAGTGGATGTGGTATACATCTGGTAAGCACATGCATGCATAATGTAATGCCAGTCTTCGCTCTACATATTATTTGCAGGAGCAGTGTTCGTTGATTGTTTTGAGCTGAAGTGAAGGATCCGTGTGGTATGGTGGCGTGACCAGAATATATGTAACATACATAGACAAACAACAGCTGTCGCACGACTGAAAATGTATTGTCAATTTACGAAGCATAGAAGCATGCATCGAAGGCAAAAGCTTGCCCATAGCATGGCACAATTTGCCCACAGCAGTTTCAATAAAGAAAAGAAAGTCATGACACTCTTTCACACTGCATAGGACCTAAGCCCGTCGATGTCATTTCTGTGCAAAAGGTGCACGACGCACGTGCTCCGAAGAACTCATTTTCCTGCTAAGCAAATCAAAACCAAATTACGCCACACCGCACGTGCCTCATATTTATTGATGCCGCGTCAGCGAGCGGCACTTCAGGCCTGCACGAGCAATTATTTCTGGTTT
>VOPJ01006055.1:0-28825 GCA_014673585.1 Semibalanus balanoides
GACATACCACGGAAAAGCATACTTTTTTTTTTTTTTCTCCGATTCAGCCTATAGCTATGCATCGCGAGGGCCGGGGAGGGGGCGAGGAGGGACCTGGGGTTTGACCCCCCCATGGGACCCCCTCCTCGGAGGCAGGGGATTTAATCCGGGAGCCTAACCCCGGAACCGAACCGGCACCCCGGGAATCGAACCCGAGGCCTGCTGCGTGAAAGCATACGCCTGATCGATTGGTGCACTATCTTTTTTGTGCGTATTATATTTGTGGCCCTCTATATCTCGACCTCAGCACCGCATACGACCTCTGACACAGCACCGCTTACGACAAAGCGTGGACGCCTGCCCGGCCAGATAATGTATGCAGATGACATTGTTCTGGCCGGTGCAGTGGTTGGGACGAGTCGCCACGACAGCTGATCAGCAGTCTCCCCGCCCACTGTCCGCATCGTCAGCATCGTCAGCATCGTCAGCATCGCCAGCAAACGCCGCGAACTCTGCCGTCCCTGCGCTCCGAGACGAGTGTGTGTGTGTGGGTGGGGGGGGGGGTGGTGCGCCCCTGCTCCCGCTGATGGACGGGTGATGTGGGGGGGGGGTTCGGGCAGGAGGCCGGGTCAGTGCGCCCTGCTTCCCCGCTGATGGAGCGGGTGATGTGGGGGTGGGGGCGGGCAGGAGGCGGGTAGTGTCCGCCCACGGTCCCGCTGATGGACGGGTGATGTGGGGGGGGGGGGGCGGGCAGGAGGCGGGTCAGTGCCGCCCCTGCTGCCGCTGATGGACGGGTGATGTGGGGGGTGGGGCGGGCAGGAGGCGGGTAAGTGCCGCCCCTGGTCCCGTCTGATGGACCGGGTGATGTGGGGGGGGGGGGCGGGCCAGGGCGGGTCAGTGCCGCCCTGCTCCCGCTGATGGACGGGTGATGTGGGGGTGGGGGCGGGCAGGAGGCGGGTCAGTGCCGCCCCTGCTCCCGCTGATGGACGGTGATGTGGGGGGTTGGGGCGGGCAGGAGGCGGGTCAGTGCCGCCCCTGTCCCGCTGATGACGGGTGGATGTGGGGGGGGGGGGAGGCGCGGGGCAGGAGGCGGGTCAGTGCCGACCTGCTGACCCGCTGAATGGACGGGTGATGCTGGGGGGGGGCGGGCAGGAGGCCGGGTCAGTGGCCGCCCGCTGGTCCGCGCTGATGGACGGGTGATGTGGGGGTGGGGGCGGGCAGGAGGCGGTAGTGGCCGCCACTGCTCCCAGCTGATGGACGGGTGATGTGGGGGTGGGGGCGGGCAGGAAAAGGCGGGTCAGTGCCGTCCTCTGGTCCGCTGAAATGGACCGGGTGATGTGGGGGGGCGGGCAGGAGGCGGTCAGTGCGCGCCCCTGGTCCCGCTGATGGACGGGTGATGGTGGGGGTGGCGGGCGGGCAGGAAGGCGGGGGTCAGTGCCGCCGCCTGCTTTCCCGCTGATGGACGGGTGATGTGGGGGGCGGGCAGGAGGCGGGTCAGTGCCGCCCCTGGTCCCGCTGATGGACGGGTGATGTGGGGGGGGGGGCGCGGGAGAAAGGAGGGTCAAGTGCGCCCTCGCTCCGCTGATGGAGCGGGTGATGTGGGGGGTGGGCAAGGAGGCGGGTCCAGTGCCGCCCCTGGCCCGCTGATGGACGGGTGATGTGGGGGTGGGGGCGGGGAGGAGGCGGGTCAGATGCCGCCCCTGGTCCCGCTTGATGGACGGACTAGATTATAGGTGATGTGGGGGGGGGGGGGGCTGGGGCGGGCAGGGAGGCGGGTCAAAGTGCCGCCCCTGGTCTCCGCTGATGGAACGGGGTGATGTGGGGGGGGGGGGTGGGGCGGGCAGGAGTGCGGGTCCAGTGCCGCCCTGGTCCCGCTGATGGACCGGTGAATGTGGCGGGGGGGGGGGGGGGGGGGGGTGGGGGCCGGGCAGGAGGCGGGTGCAGTGCCGCCCTGCTCCCAGCTGATGGACCGGGGATGTGGGGGCGGGCAAGGGAGGCGGGTCCAGTGCTGCCCCTGGTTCCCGCTGATGGACGGCGGCCGTGTGACCCGGACTGGTCGGCAGGAGCTGAAGCTGCTCCCAGGCCAGCGGCCTGACCCGGTGCTGACCCCGGGCTGACTCCGCCTGGGTCAAGTAACGCCGGGCGGCTCGTTCAAAGGCGGCGCTCTCGCCTCTCCCGCACGTCACCAGCGGCACGACACGCTGTATATCGCCATTACCTTCCGACTTATTGGCGTTTGATGTGCAGTCGGGCCGGGTCGGATGGCCGGCCGGCATGGACGGCCGCCTCGGCCGGCCGCCATTCGCTGCAGCGTGCTTTGGCGGCTGAGAACGGAGCGGTGTCACGCCGGGGTGAACCTCTTACTTCCAGCCTCGTCTGCAAATTTGCATGCCTCCCATGGACGGCTGAAACTGTTGTACACGCCTAGGCTGCATGGCCGGCCGTTAAGCAAACAGGCAACGGAGAGATATAGTCTGAGTTCCTTGACATACTATATTTGCTTGGCATGCAATCCGCTAACCCCTTCACTTCAAGCTGCACATGACAAGTTAAGCGATCATCTTAGGTGAGAGCAAGTTGAGTGCTCGATGTGGAAATATGTGAGGTGTACATAATGTATGTGTAATGTGTATGTACATTTATACAGGGCTTGCATTTAGTATGTCTATTGTTTTGGAATGTCAAAAACATTTTTCTTACGGTAAGTAGCTATTGGTTTGATTGTGGGATACGATAAAAGTCACATCTCGAGCCCCTTCAGTTTAATTTCACTTACATTGTTCTTGCTTTTTATATTGAACTGGAATCTAAGTAGCGGCATGATGACTTCCGAGGGCGGCATAATGCGTTCTTAGGGCGGCAAATTGCTTTCCAAGGGCGGCAAGATGTCTTCCGAGAACGACTATCCCCACTACAGTAAAGTTAATCAGAGGGAAGAAGATGATGTGTAAAACGGCGCATCTAAGACAATAAATAATCACCAGTAAGAACCCTTTAAACGGCGAAGGAACAGGAGTCGAATAAATCCGCGTCAATTTATCACCCCGTCCAACGGAGGTTCGGTCTGTGCAAAGCATGGCTTTTAATTATTTTCGCTATGTGTTGTTTGGCCGTCGCAATGATCCGAACTAAATTGATACTTTGAACTAAATAGGTTTTGCAGCGTTCATTTTTAATTTTGCAATTATACAGCTCAATGTTTGTAAGGCAAAAATTCATTTTGGGTGGGGTATTAGATGGATTTGATTGCGCTTTTGGAAGCTGCCATGCCTTTTTATCGTCTAGCAACCCTTTGGTTTTGAAGCTTACGGCGGTGTAAAATGAAGGAAATGTTTATAGAATCGTCAATAAAAATATTTCCAGGCAGATTTTAACCAAGCGAATACTGCATTAAAACCTGCAATTTTGCATGCATTTTAGAGAACGGTACATTGGTCTATCAGATTGGTGTTTGTTTCATCGCTTCACGTCCCATAGGTTGCTTGAGCACTGATTCAAATTGTGAAGACGTCATAAAACTATGATTTGCGCTTATATAGCCAGTAACTTTGCACGTTCACGAGCCGCTGATGCGACACTAGTGCACTACGCCGGGCCGGATTGTTTTCTCTACGCGTCTGTGTTTGAGACCCGTGTTCTTTACGAGACTTTTGGTTCCGAGATATACGTCCGGTTATTGGCATAACGATTGTTTTTGGCAGGTAATTTTCGTGGTACGGAACAGGGTGCACGCTGCGCACGTGAAGTGTGACCCAGAGTTTTGGACCTGTTGCAACATTGCCAGTGGGTGTGGTCCTCCAGCCTCACAACTTCATTTTTAGCTTTATAGGTCCAGCCGTTTCTCTCAGCTACAGGCAGGATAATACTTTCTGGCACCCTTACGCGGCACGTGTCACGGCGCCATGCTGACCCATTCACAATGATAAAAAACATGTAAAATAATCATAATTGTCATTGATGGGGCTATCAGATGGCGAAAAACCGGCTTGGTCAATCGATGCGGGATACAAAAGATATAAGCTTCTGACCAGCGTCGCGGTCTGAGCCGGGCCCGGCCGGGTCGGGTCGGCCCGCCTATATGTGAGAAAATCCGGTATTCAAATGAGCACATCGCTCACGCGCTTCGCGCTCAGGCTCCGTATTAACGAACAATGTCAACAAATGTCGAAAAGCAAAATGCCACCGAGGTTCTGTTTGGCTGCTGCTGTTAGCGCTCGTACAAGCTGTTTTGTTTAAATGCTTTAGCCGGCGCTAACGATATGCTAGGAAATTTGTTTCGATATGTCTATATTATCAATGTTTCCTGTAGTGGTAGGCTCTCTGGTGTTAACCCGATAACGTTTTTCTCCCAGCCAGTTCCTCGGTTCTTTGAAATATTTCAGCAACTAGTGTGAATCTGGAGAATGCATTCATAAAATTGTGTTCTTTGAACCAGTGTCAATCCCCAAAATAAAGCGATGTCCAGTAGATTACAATTCCCTTTGCAGCATTTATTTGAATCATGAACACAAAGCTGACACTATTATGTACAGTCCATGCGTAAATCTTTCCGACACGAACGCGAAACGAAATTCTAGTTTCAACTAATAATGACGACATGCATCAATGACGTGATCGACCAATGACGTGATCGACCAATGCAACACGTCACACCTTCCAGGGTAGCTATACTTCTGAAGAGGAAAAACAAACATTGTCGATTCTCAGTTTTTGAAATCGCTTTATTGTCAGAACGTCTATAAATAAAAAGGTAAAACAAAATATATGATAAAGACATGAAACTGGAGTAACAGCCTCGAATGCTTTGTGTAAATGAGGTCGACAGGCAGCAATAACGACTCGACCGGGTCGGCTGGCAACAACAACAATAACGACACTTCCTGCCCACAACGGCTGGTTATTAGTGAGCCCCTGGTGCTGTCTGGGATATGAAAATAACACACGCCACAATAGCGGCCAGAATGAAATGTCCCGATCAAAACGCTCAGCCTGGTCGTCACAAAAGTATTTAGCATTTTGTGTGGTATGCATATCAAAACCGTGTGAATGTTTGTGTTTGTATAACGCGATAAGATACTGCGACAACGCGATGTTAAGTTCAAACTGGCTTAGCCAATTTAACAACGTCGACGCTATTTTTCAAAAATGCTTTTTGCCGATTTCATCGAGGCTAAATATGGAGCAGCTAAGAATGTAACGCTCGGGTTAGCTATCAGTCACCGAAGCGTAGAAAGGATTTGAAGTGTCTCAAACCTTTGTAGAGATCGTCTTCATGATATCACGTTTGTCATAACGAATGCTATTGGAGTTACCTTTAGTATTAATTCATTGTCAATATTTACATCACATAAAAAATGGACATAAAAATAGAATGCAGGGACATCCATCATGGTTAATGACGTCGATTAAGACGGCTAAGCTTCTGAGCGGTTATGGTTCAAAATGCTAGATCGTGAGTTCATATATCAATTCACGGCCTCATTAAAACTGATTGCTGTCGGAAGCGCCATCCGCCTGCCATTAGAGGGCTTCTGAACAGCCGGTCTCGATAAAGTGCTCGACTTGAGTCAGCTATCGCAGACTGCGCCTTGTGCAATACGGTTTGTGCTACCAAAGAGCTGCCGGCCTTAGGTGCCAGCAGGGGGATCTATTTTTTTCCTCTTTTGTGGGGGGAATCCAGTGGCATATTTCCAAAAAGTTGTCGAGAGGGAGGGTAGTAGGCCATCAGCGAGAAAGTTGCTGACCGGGGGGAGAGGGGGTATAGGAAGGCGGAAACTCGTTGTCAGCCCGTCTGCAACTGTACACAGAGTTGTTGTCAATACATTTTTAGTGGTGGGTCGGCTGAAGTTACGAAAAATATGTACCCCATTTACTGCGCGTACCGATTTAAACCATTGCAGCATTTTTTATACAAATAGTTCCCTGTTATATTATAGGTACATACTATTTAGCGCCAAATTAAGTGTCGCAAAATTGTTACGGGGTTTGCCTGAAAACCACATAAATATATTATAGGCGGTTGGCCTAGAAGAGGATAAGAAGCTAAAAATGCTATTTGTTCAATTCAGCGTTACGACGAAACAAAGACGATAAAATGGCTTCGTTATGACGATGTCACTGATGTGACGCCACGAAGCGGCATTTTTTTATTTACTTCAGTTATTTGCTAAAATCTGTTCTTATATTTGGTGAGAAAAATTTTGATGGAAAAAGGTTCGCTAAGACGAGAAGAACCCAAATCTGCAAATAGATACTCCATCGGGGGCTGGGCTGCTTTCAAGACGAGATGAAAGTTTTACTGCCCCCCACACACTTTTCATACTTCCTACGTTCCTGTTGTATGTACAATTACATATATACCGAACTGTAGCAAACAACTGGTAACAGTGCAAATTGTTTGAAAGCTGCAAGAGGCAGAACGACTTTTCCGCACACAAAATGGTCCCTATGGATCTGGAGGAGCCTGAAGGGAAGATGGCTTGGTGAGCTGGTTCTGGCCTGGTCCACACTATAAGCTCTTCCGTCCAGCAAGTTGGGCATCGCTGGAGCAGCTTCCTGGTGCCAGTGTCCGCGTCTTTGCGTTTGTGTCGCCTTTTCTGGAACTCGGCACATTAGCTAAACATGTAGCCCGCTTGACAGTTTATATTTTATGAAGGGCACTGGGGTCAGTAGTACCGCCATGGGGTCCGGAGAGCTCTGCCAGACACTTAAAGTCATTAATTTCACTATTTTCAAAATTGTATAAGTAATTACGAAATTTGAGTCATGCCGCGAAGCGGCACGGATTTATCCAGTTTTTTACTGTGGATAGCTGGATTTTGACCGCTGCAAAGGTAATTTTTTACGATAAATTTGAAACTATTTTTTGCCTACAATTTGTTTAAGGTGGGGATCATAGTCTCCATTTTTTTTTTTGGGGGGGGGGGGGGCATAGCCCCGTGCCCTTTGGATCCACTCCTGGGTGCCAGTTTGTACACTTGTACAAACGCGAACCATCTGCCTAAGACTATGTCAGTTGCCCTGTGCTCACATTGTAGTCTTTCCCGGGTCTGATTTTTTGCGTAAATAAATGTATTCCGAATGTTTTGATTGGATGGATTTCCAGGATCACGACCAACGCTAAGCAGAGCTTGATGCAGGTTTGATGGAAAAGAGCCCCTGAGCCCAACTTCCGCTTGGGCAATTCTAGTATACAGCTTAATTTAGTAGCGAATATTGTACGTTCCTCAACGACAGAAGACTGGCTTCATCGACGGAAGACTGGCTTCCCGCTGACTTCATCGGACCTTAATGCGGCCACTGCCACCGACCACAGGTCATCCCCGCCAGGAGCAAATAGCTAGCGCCGAAGCGACTCGACCCCACCTTGCCAGGGTAGGTAAGACCTAAGGCCCAGTGCTCTTCGGACTGACCTACAGGACAGTGACGTCATCTTTCGTCACCGCCGTGTGTTACTGTTAAGAGATAAACCTTGAGAGTCTGTTTTGATTCGACTTTCTATGATTTGCTATTGCTATAACTAATGTTATATTTTTATTTTCCTATTAAAGGGAGCCTACTCACATTGGTCATGTGGAGTTGTTGACATTAGTCTGTAGAACATATTTTTTTGAATTTAGCCATGTACTTCATTTCCCCAGAATCACTTTAGTTGCTGAGATATTCAAAGTCGCCATCACATACTGGCAAGTAGATTAGATATCATAGTCGCCAGAGGACTTTCGCACTAGAAGCATTGCTCTTAATTACAAGCTAGCAATATATTGTTACTTCTGGCCAGTGCGCCATTATAGGTAACATCTTCGCTACCTACTGTTTTATAGTGACGATCGTAGAGTTTTTGAAACAAAACAATGCACAAAACAGAATATAAGTAAAAATTCAACTAAAGGGGCTCCAGACGTGAATTTTAGTCGTAACCAATAATCAAAGCAATAGCTTCTTACCGTAATAAAAATATATTTGACATTTCAAAAAAGTAGGCACACTCCCTTTAATACCTATAATTTATAACTATGTTGTGATTTTTTCTTCTTCAAAAGGGCTTATTTTCGAAGCCCGTGATAATCAAATAATTGTTTTGTATTTAAGTCACAAGAAGTGTCAGACAAAAAAATTGCACTATCTTTTGGCAGCTTAAATGTTTTATCTAATGCTCTGTGCTCAATATTGAAGTCACCAACCCAAATTGAAACATTTTTTCCTTCTCGAGGCAAGTGACATTTTCGAGAAATAAAAAGTTATAATAATTTTTAAGCAGCACATGCTACAGATGTTTACGAGCGAGCGTAAAGCGTGAGCGAGTCCTCACTGAATACTGGATTTTTATCACATATAAGCGGCCGACCCGGCCCGGCCCTGCCCGACCCGACCCGACCATAACGCTTTTTAAGAGCTTATATCTTTAGAATCCCGCATCCGATTGGCAAGCAGTCTTCGCCATCTGATATCCCCATTCAATCACATTATGGTATTGCCATGTCTTGTGTCACGTGAGGGGTCAATATGGAGCATGACACGTGCCGCGTCACGGGTGTCAGAACACATTATCCTGCTATAGCTGAAAAACGGCTGGACCGATTAAGCTGAAATTTGATGTGTGGTTTGAGACCTTACCACTGGCAATGTTGCGCAGGTCAAACTCTGGGTCACACTGCACGTGCGCACGTGCACTCCTGTTCCGTCCACGAAATTATCTAAACAATATCGTTGCAATATCGGACCAATATCTCGGCAACCAAATGTCGCAAAGACACGGGCCAAACACAGATGTTTAGAGAAACGTTCCGCCCGGCGTATGCGCTATGTGTCGATCAGCAGCGCGTGGCACGTGCAAAGTTACTGGCTATACAAGTGCAAATTCATGGTGCATGACATTTTCACGATTTAAATCAGTGCTCGGCACCTTTCGGACGTGGAGCGATGAAACAAACACCAATGTGTAGATCAAAGTACCGTCTCTAAAATGCATGCGCAAATTCAGGTTTTAAAGTAATATTTCGCTGCTAAAAACCGCCTGTAATATAAATATTGCAGATTGTATAATATTTCCTTCATTACACCGTCGTAGCATCAAAACCAAAGGGTGCTAAACGATACAAATGATGCAGCCGTAAAGCGCAATCAAATCTATCCAATACCCACCACAATTTATATTTACTTGCAAACATGAAGGTTCTAATTGCAAGTTTAAAAGAACGCTGCAAAACCTCTTTTGTTCATATAGTATAAACTAGTGCTAACCCGTCCGCTCCGCTTTACTATCTCTGCATGCAGACTGCATCTTTCCGTTTGTTATCCGTTATGCTACCGAGGTACTCACCCGTCAATGGATCGTGGTTTGTGACTTAAAGACTTTTCAATTCGGTGCGAACGGCTACATTTTTTACGTTTACTGCCAAACCCCTTTTCTATGCTATAGGTGTCGCTGGTGTGCGCATTGAGCGAATATTCTATATGGTGGCGCTGGTGTGCACAAGCCGCAATCCGTGCCTCGCTGGTTTGGTTGCGTGTAGTTTAAGTTCCGCTTATCAGATGATAGTATTATCGGTGGAAGTTGTGTGGTGCTATTTTTCTAAACACAGTCAGACATTGTCTTAATTTGTAGGAGGACAGTTTGATGTTGGGAAATGTTGCTGGGACACATTACTATATACACATGTCATGCGATCTACAAAATGAATTTCTTAGATACTATTCAATGCTAATGTGTCAAACTACATAACATTTCGTATTTATGATACGCATAAGGTAAAAATTGGGTGGCGAACAGACGGAAAGACAGAGAGACAGACTTTCTTTAAATATTAAGTTAGATTATTATAACAATCGTGAAAACAATTGAAAAGCAGATGGTATGACGATCTATCCGTTATCGCATGGTCGCTGCCTAGTGTGGGATGCGACCTGTATTAACACCTTCGCAGACTCCAGACTGGGCTGACCATATTGCTAAAAGCTGAAGCCAGCAGCCAAGAGCAGAGACCGGAAAGCGTCGAAGTATGCCCCAGACGCCTCAGCGTTTCAGTTGAGCCAATCACCTTTAATCTGTGGCGCCATGCGCCCCTACTACCAAGATCTTTCTTACGAGAGTGGGTGGCGAAATTCGGCAGTAACTTGAATTCCACGGGAGCTGAGTGGCTTCAGACAGCGATTCTCCATCGCGGTGGTGAGGCAACGCCCGCTTCATTCTACTGACAACCCTCTGCCTCGCTCCAAACCTACAAAGGCCAACGACCAATCCGTTGTGCTCTAAAAGGAAACGTTCAGGAAGTTTCGAACAGCCGACAAAGCCACCAACCCCAGCACCAACCCAGCACCGTCCAACCGCCTAAAAGAACATGGGCAACACCTGCTACATGCACGCCGTGTCCAGCTAATCAAAGCATACGCCCGGTCTGACGGGATTCTTTTGTCAAACGACACTACACAGCAACTCATCAACTACATACGACGTCGCCCATGGTTGGCGCAGGCAACGGCCACGGCTATCAAAGTACCTCGAATGGCCAAAACAACGTCCAGTGCGCGCCACGACCTGAAGGACGCGATGGGTCGACACCAAGATCCTTCTGCGCATCGACACAGCAGGATGCCACGATCACTCATGTCCTGCTAGATTCCCTGCCATCGATGACTTAACAATGAGGTGCTCTGCAAGCAGCCGCTTAAAGAGCAGTGACGAACGACGCGGTTCCCAGACAGCGCGCGCAGCAGAGCTCGAGGGAAAACTCAGGCAGTAACGCTCGTTCATCAGAATCCTCTTCTGGGCCAGCACAAGTCGACGTTGCATGACTCGCACGCTGTGTAACCAATCAGCCAAGTTCGAGACGTTCTCACACCTTCTTCGGTGCCTATGCCGCCTAGATCGAGCTGCTGTCCGCTGCGCCGAGTGGAAGCTGTACCTGGCCGGAGACACCATCAGCGGCTGGACGTGTCCCAAGTGCAGGAGCAGCACCGAGGCCACCAAGCGGCTGGACATCTGGTACCTGCCACCAGTACTCATCATTCACGTTCAGAGGTTCTACAGCGATGGCCTCTGGAGAAACAACCAGTCTGACAATGCCAATTTCCGGCTAGAAAACCTCGACTGTCACTACTTACCATCACTCAAACAAGGAGGGTTTCGCCACAAGTACCACCTCTACGCGTGTGAACCACTTCGTTCAGCATGGAGACGGCAATTTCACTGCTTTCTTAGCAGCATCAACTCCGAACGCTGGCACAAGTTTTGGACGACCAAGAAGTGTGCTCGACTAAGCAGCAGCGCCGTGAGAGCTCGGCCACCATAACTCTTTCTACTCGGCAAAACGACAGTCGAGTTAGTGGCGGTCTGGCCTCGCTCTGTGTGTATGTTTGTTATGTCGCGTGTTTGTTTTTTGTTTTTGTATGATTACCAGTGCTACTTGCATTTCTGAATAAATTGAAACAGCATGCTTCAGACACCAAAACAAGCCACTCCTGCGGATACGCAATGACCCATTTGTCTAAAAGGACCACTGCCACCTTACAAAAAAGTTTCTCAAATGTACGCGATTTGGACAAAATATAAGTCAATCTGCTGAAACCTTATGACATCGTTTCTCACAAAAAATGCTTCAATTTCATAAAAAAAAATACGTTTTTAGTATTATGGGCTGAGACGTCATTAGGACACTTTGGGAAAATAGAGAAAACCTTCACGCTGCCAAGTATGACTAGTTTATGGCTAATGTATGCACAATGTAAAACAAGTGACATATCACTCACATTTAGTAAGAACTTGACGACGTCATCGGACCCTGGTCCCAATCAAAATACAACTGGGAACTGGGATTTACAGATGCAAAAATCAAAGTCAAAAATTCTCTGTTCGACCTCCCGTGGTCTGTTTAAATATATAACATTCAAATCCAAGCAGCCAATGGCTATTCAACATCAATCATATTTAAGGTCAGTGTCCCTTTAACTCCGAACTCTTGATATTGTAAACCTTACCGGAAATTGGTGATGTATCTCGACAAGGATAAGTCGCACGGACATAAAACAAACACAGATGCGTAGAGAAATGATTGGCCCGGTGTACCCACACCCATACTCACACACATCAACCACACCATCACCCTACTCGGCTACCCATACACATGACAGGCAACACCATAACCCCGTACCCACACCATAACCCAGACCCACAATAACATGAATCAAATTGCGCGTTGCTCAAACGTCCCTCTAGGAATGATTAAGCTGAAATTCGGTTTGATTTGAAATCACAACACTGGCAATGTCTCGCAAGTCAAACTTTGGGTCACACTGCACGTGCACGCAGGTGCACACCCTTATTCCGTAACTAGCGTCCTTACTATCGGGTTTATCCGGGCTCGCTCGTCCCTCGCCGTTAAGGCGTCCCACTGGTTTTGTTTATTGTTAATGATCAAAATATCACCAGCAGGCAAGGCCCAGTGACAGGCGCAGTCAAATTAAGTCAAATTTAAAAAGGTGTATTACAACCAGCGTATATTTGTCCATTTTCAGATAGCTGGAAATGTTCGTTTAACGGCCTAATAAGCTTTCCGAACTATAAAGTTCTCTGCAATTATTTACGACACACGAGCGAAATTGACACAGTCGTCGCACGCGTGGCATTGTCTCCGACTTCCTCTTCTGCTGGTCTGCTGGCAGCTTCTCTGTGTAAAGCGAGCATGCTTCGCCGAGTAACTCACATTTGATCCCGGTCTGAGATGCGGTAAAAGCTTTTTACTATCGCCATATATTGTATGTGGGGCTGCATTTGATGGAGTTGTGCTGTTGTCTGTTGGCATTCGTTGGCCTGTTAGCCCTTTCGTTGGCCCTTGGCTCGCAGACGAGTGACATATAATGCATTTGTTTTTGAGTTTATCAAGTGGAATAATCTCCACATAAAATATATAAACGACTGAGATATGTATTTATTCATAATAGCCGTTTTCACGATGAATTATTTTGCGCGAAATGTTTTAAAACATCTTAATGTTTGAAATGTTTAGTTTTAATATGAAAGTTGTTTAGTATACGGATATTTATTCCAAGAAAAATAAGTTTACTGATTAGGCGATATTATCATTATTCAACGAGTTATGGAACATAAAATGAAGCTCATGTTTACAGATTATTGATACAAAATGTCCGTTTAAAGAACATATGCGTTTAGAGTCCGTTTGTTCAGTCAAGCATATCGCCATATTAGTTACTCAATCTGACAACGTCATGGATCACAAGTCTGCTTTCGCATGGCGCAATAATGCGCTAGAAACGATTCGCTGGAGGCGAGTCCATTATGAGTCAGGGAGTTCGCTTTGTTGAGCGACCAATAGCGTGCCCGATACCGATATGATTCAAGATGTTCTGAAAAGTATCAGTAGGTGAATATCACAGCTATCAGCATCACAGCTAACCTATACATAATTATCTTGCTAGTTACCACCAAACCGCAATTTTGTAACATACTATATTCTTACCAACATATTACAAAATTCTGAGAGACACTTTAAGACAAAAATCGCTTTCAAAAGTTGTGTAGTTAAGGAAAGAATAAGTTTACTATCTATCTATCTATCTATCTATCTATCTATCTATCTATCTATCTATCTATCTATCTATCTATCTATCACTCTATCTATCTATCTATCTATCTATCTATCTATCTATCTATCTATCTATCTATCTATCTATCTATCTATCTATTCTATCTATCTATCTATCTATCTATCTATCTATCTATCTATCTATCTATCTATCTATCTATCTATCTAATCTAAATCTATCTACCTCTATCTATTTATCCTATCATATCTATTCTCTAATCTATCTATCTATTCTATCTATCTATCTATTACCTATTCTATATAATATAATATATATATATATATATATATTATATATAATATACTATATATATATACAGGTCGTCCAGTTGCGACACCAGTTACCACACCACTGCCCTCTCCTGCATAGTGGCAATAACTTGCTTTAAAACTTAATCATGCACAGTAGGCGATTACTTAAAGGGAATAGTTCACCTTGAAAAAAATGAGAAAAAGCTCAGAAATGAAAAGAGAAGCAAGAATTAAGTATCATATTACTACGTAAGTCAAAGAAACCGTATAGTTACGCGGAAAAAGCAAAATTAAAATGTCAATTATTTGGTGATAATTCATATTTTTTTTTCCTCTAAGTAATGCAAAATCAGCTTTGCTTAGAAGCACGGTATGTCATCAAAACGTCATCAATTGAGGGATCGTGGCGCATACAGACAGTACCTTGCCTAATACTTGTTGAGAGACAGGAAAACTGCAAACGCTTTTTTAGACCACGGAGATTAATATCGAGGTCAAATCACGTGCTTCATTTCATTATATTTATTTGGCTTAATCGCCGTCGAGATATTTATTGGGGAAGTCACATAGATAAAACAAACGAGCAAGAACGTACTTTATTCCTTTGCCGTTATTGGTGTTTATCCAAGAAGAAGTTCCGGTTCATCGTTAATTGGACGTTGAAGTTTTGTTATATTTCAAACATTAGCCTATACCATGTATTCATTACGACAAATTATCAGTGTATTAATTTGCATAATCAGTGCAGTGAAACGAGCAGTTATTCCGAAACCCTGCCTCAAGGAAGCAAGCAAAGATTAAAACGGATTTCGGCTCATCTGTAAGGGACCTTATTACATTGGAATAATTTTGCTGGGAATGTTGCTGAGAATAACGTTTTTATAGACGATTTAAGCATCAAATCACGATAAAATCCTCGCAACGTTTTATTCCTTTCAAATCCAGGGAATGAGGTACTGAAACAATATGTTTATTGTCCAGTCAGCACTAAGGCATTTCTATCAAACACTTTTCCCAAAGTCTTCACGTCATCTCTTCTACGTCATATTCATGCGCACATCAGCCAAAATAGCCAATCAGCGATCTGGAGTTACCGGGGTATACCCGGTCCGACTTAGGACTGATATTAATAAATAAGAGGTGTCTGTGAAATGTGAGAAAGCGCACAAGTCATTTTCGAGCATGCGCCACAACTTGGCGTATCTCAACTCAAAACCCTATGTTTAAAGGTGAACTATTCCCTTTAAAGGGAAATTAGTGCATGGCCGAATTAATCATTTCCCATGTGACCACGTGCTTAAATTAGCCGTGTATTAACTGGAAGTGTAATACACTCCCGGGATGAATACACGCTGAGCCGTTAGGGTCAATGACCCTGCAGTTGGTCCCAGTAAAATGATCTGTACCTTTGAAATCTGTACTTGAAAAAGTTGTATTCGCGCGAAACGGCCATGCACTAAATTGTTTTATGCTCTCGTGGCATTAAAGATTCAGTTTATGAACTCGCCTTCGGCTCATTCATAAACTGAATCATTAATGCCACTCATGCATAAAACTATAATAATCACCTTTTCCCACTAAAATGGAGTTATCACTTGAAATCTACGGACGAGACCAAAATATATTGTAAGTTCCTCACATTTTGCATACAAACTTTCCTTCCAAAATATATTGCAATTCAAAGTTGGTAAGCGTTCCACGCTTAAAACGACCAGTACTTGCAAGGTGCTTGCAAGTATTTTTGGTCCTCATCAAACTGCGGACTTTTCCCGTATTTTTTTGTTTCGTAATGGACTATAAAATATACTTTGCGTTCTGCTTGCTGTGATTAAATGCCTGTACATAAAACTGCTTTTCAATGAACATGTAACCAAATTGGCAGTTATATGTGAGTCTAATAGAGCGGCCTTTTAGTTGCTGTGATTCCTAAATTTGTGAAAATTGCTTTATTTATTTGCTATATTTTTTTTTAGTTTTGATACTGGTTGTTTACAACACTATGACTTATATTATCATGAAAGAGAGTCATGTATTCCCCAAAAATAACAACTAATAAACAATCTGGAAATTGCATCAAAAGTTAATTGTGCGTTTTCACAACATCCTACCGGTGCTTAATTTAGTGTCGGTGATTTGTTTCAGGGACATTGTCCAGCGTGAACAAACTTGAAACACCTGCGCCAGATATGGCGCGCTGTGTAGAGATAGGAATAGTGACGGGAAACTACTGCTCATGAGTTTCGAAAGAAGTACATATGTGCACTTGTTTTAATTTGTAAAAACTTACAACATTGAATAACGGAATAATTTAATTTAATTCATAAATTTAAATTAAATCATCGTTATACCATAACGGAAGCCTAAGAAATTGTTTCTAACAAAAATAAGGTGGATTATTATAGTTTTATGCATGAGTGGTATTAATGATTTAGTTTATGAACGAGCCGAAGGCGAGTTCATAAACTGAATCTTTAATGCCAGAGTGCATAAAACGATTTAGTGCATGGGCCGAAGACTGGCTATTTAGAGCACAAGTACAATTTTTCAAGAGTTCAATGCAAGGTCATTGCCTAAAGCCAGCAGGTATTATCAATTTTGGGAAAATGTAATTAACATCCAGTTAATACACCGCTACAGTTAAGCACATGGTCAATGGGAAAGCAGTCTTCGGCCATGCACCAATTCCCTTTAACCTCACTTTGCGACGCATGCACGACTCCCTCATCCCTCGCCAGAGAGGCGTCCCCCCGGCGAGAATGCTGTCGAGAGAACGCTGGGCTGCTGCGTCTGTGCCATCCTTGCTGAAATATCGCTTGTCTTCATGTCAGACCACCAGATGAGGCTGCTGACTCGGATGACAGTTTCGCCGCTCGATAAATTGACGAACACTATCCAGTATCCAAGAACTAGACAGGAGCCCCCCCCCCCAGTACTTGCTTCCGTAGATGACCAAAATGCTCCTCGATGCTGTCGAAATGTACTATTCCAAGAAGCAAACACTGTACTTTTTCGCGGTAGCTGTCCAGCAGATGTTTGAGGAGACCAAGAAGACCTTTGCAAACCTGTTGAAAACTGTCATGCTGATGTCCTTTGATAGCTTCGCTGTCGCCGTGATTTCCACAGAGATCATATATATTTTTTATATGTGTGAGGATGGATGACATGGCCATGATGATTAAATAGTAAGAAATAATGATCTTACACATGATGTCACAGATATTTAATATTTGGAAAATATATTACTAATATAGGAAACAAGCTTTCGGCGCTAAGCCATTATCAAGTTAAACATTTTTTAACGAAAACATGCACACTCTGATCAGACTCACTATCCTCGGTGATGGAGATCTCTAAAATTTGTAGGTACTTGCAATCTTATTAAATCCTGCAAGTTTCAAATTTTTCAGACAAAAACTGTGGCTTTGGCACGATCACAAACATATTGGAAGGCAAGGTCACTTGATGTGACCTAGTGACCTGATCTGTGGCGACCTGAGGTCAAATTTTGACAATGTGTGGGCAATTAATGTTCAAACAGCTGTAGAAAATTTGGCGGCGCTGCGCGCCGCCGTTTTTCGCTATTCTGGAAAAACCTCAGGGGGTCAAAATGACACCCCCCACCAGGGCAGGGGTTTAAAAGCAAATCGACATTTTAGGGGTCAAAAACAAAAAGTTTCAAAAATCCGAGATAGCCATGTCTTAATTCTTGTTATTTTCTATATTAAGAAGCTTTTGTATTACCTTTTGCTTAGTACATGGCGTTTGCACGGTCTGTTAAGGTTTAGCTGATTTCGGTGTCAAAACGTGTGTAGTGACGTCATTAAATTCGCAATATTTCACAAATTGGTTAACAAAATTGTTTCATTTTCGCATAGCAAACGTACAACTCACCAACGAAGAGGTAAATGAAGTTTCACGTTGATAGAGCTAACCGTTGTTGAGTTATTATGAAAGTTCTTCAGTGCGGGCGTTAAACGCCCCCCAGCCAATGACGGGTCCCCCAGCTGAGAGAACTGTGAGTCACTAACAACTGACGGTAAACACGGAACTTGGGGCTGCGGGGGAGGGGGCTTGTGGCGGCCAGACAGGTCGTTTTCGAGTAAAAGATATACATTTAGTTATTTGGGGGCTTGTGTAAGCTAGCATAACCTCCACGGTTTGTGACCCTTATCATCAGCCTTGGCGTGCCAATTTTCAGCCACGTCACTAATGGAGCCAGCCGGATAATTTTGAAAAAATCCAGCACTAGGATATATTTTGTCATTAATTTACTTAAACCTGTCAGAGTTTTAATGCTACACATTTAATTCGACAGTAATTTGGAAGGACATGTTGATGGCCTCAGCGATACATTTTATAGCATTGTGCAGACCTCAAGGTTTGACGTTACGTGTATTTTTAGTGATATTCATTGCAATTATTTGACAGTCAACCCGCGTTTTTTAGCCTTCTATATTGTCTCAAATGTGATGTTACGTCACTTCAAAGCATGTAGCTAACTAGTAACTAGCAGCATTTTAAAATAAGTTGCATTAACATTGTAAAACGCTGTAGTAAACAATGATAAGGCGGCGGTAGTCTTTTTCTAGAAAGACAGCACCTTTTGAACCCCTGTTTTGGTGGGCATATTGGCACGAAAGCATCAGAGCACCAGAGCGGATTGCAAAGGATTGCCACTCCGCCGCTACCCTGGCAACGACTCAGCAACAACAAACTGGTTTCACGCCGCCACTGATTAAACGAACAGTGTTGTTGGCTGCGGCAGGTGAACGATGCTCTGAACAGCTCGCTGCTCTTACTGTCCAGCCTTCAGATGACAGCCAGATGTCGACCATTGTCCCGGCACGACCATTTGGCTCCACTACCGCTGGCAGATTCACCAGCTCAGACGACCAGGGGCTCCCAAACTAGCCCCGGTAAGACGCACACCACAGACATTTCCTAAACCTAAGTTTGGTCCCGTTGAGCTCGACGTATTTTTATATTGATCACTCTGAATCAATAAGCATATCCATGTGCACTTGAGATTCTAGCCGTTTTCACGATGGCTTATTTTGCGCGAAATGTTTTAAAATATTTCGCGCAAAATAATCCATCGTGAAAACGGCTAATGTTTCAGTGTTTCAATGATACAAAGTTTAGCTTTAAGTAAATGCTTTCGTAAACAATTTCGTAGATTAGTTTGGAAAGGCAGATATAAGTATTAAGTAGACAGATACACGCAGTGAACAAACATTTATGAGCTTAAATATGATATATAAAAACACGATTTAAATACGTTGCGAATCGAAAGGAATATTCGCTGGTGATGAAATAGGCTATTTAAGAGGCATAACATATACTTTTTATATTGTAATAACTCCGGTATTTTTGCAAGGAAAAAATCTCCTAAGTATAAATCTGTAGTGAGTCCATGCCGAGAACATATCCCAGGGTTCATTCTCTAGGATCTGGATCGATCCGATGAGAGCTTGGATCCACTTAAAAAATTCCGTGAGATCCACTGGGATTAAAAATAATAGTCAATAGTTTGTCGAATCATTCACCGGTATTTCAGATCCACCCCCAGTAAGGTTTATTGAGAGCTCGGTGAAATACATTGCGAATATTCATAATCTTTGAAACCGTTGTACTGGAAATTGTAAAATGCGGATTTATTCGGACTCGCTCGTCCTTCGCCGTTTAAGGCGTCTTACTGGTATTATATCAAGGACGTCTATCTGTTCGATGTACTTTTGGCATGGGATACTGTCGAGTTCAGGATAACGATTCACGACAGATATTTGATTCACCTGCGGCTGCGCCTATCATATTGGATCTTGTGGGAGATCCGAGGTCTGTTGTTAAATTGTCCACGAGAGGTTCACGGTTGTCGGAGATCTCATGTCGTCGAGAATCCAAAATCCACCGACCACTATTGCATTTTGTCGTGAGATCCTTTGAGATCCCAGATCCGTCTTTCGATTCCGTGAAGAGATCTTATTGAATCCAGGATCTGTTTCTGCGATCCAACGACAAATCCGTCCGACTACTGCTCGCTTTTTATAATTAAGGCGGCGAAACAGGAAGAAGGAAGGCCTCTGTTTTGCAACGCAGATGTTACGAGCATTTTATACTTCACATTCTGCTCAATTGGATAACTTCCCACATCCATTGACCAAATGCCTTTGTTGTAAAACAGCGACACACATTCCTCAGTCGACCAGCACAGCTGCAGCTTAAACTCAGCCTGCTTCGGCGACGGTCCTGAGACGTCTGGAGATTTAGGTCACTGGCAGCAGAAGCCACGATTTACTCCAGTTATCGCAAGTTAGCCTTAACCACAGAGGAGATTCCGCCGACTTGTTACAAGACAGATTCATTCCTCCAGCATATCAGGCGCGGCAGCTTATGTCCCTCATGTCATGTGCTCCACTGCTGCGGTCCGCGGCTGGACAATGGACACACTGGACAGTGGACCAGGGTGGACAGTGGACAGTGTGAGCCTGGACAGTGGACAGTGTGGCTGGACAGTGGAACAGTGGGCTGGACAGTGGACACTGCGACAGTGGACCAGTCGTGGGCTGGACAGTGGGACCACTGGACCAGTGGACAGTTTGGGTCTGACAGTGGACACTGGACAGTGGACAGTGTGGGCTGGACAGTGGACACTGGACAGTGGACAGTGTGGGCTGGACAGTGGTCACTGGACAGTGGACAGTGTGGGCTGGACAGTGGACACTGGACAGTGGACAGTGTGGGCTGGACAGTGGACAGCTGTGGGCTGGACAGTTGGACACTGGACAGTGGACAGTGTGGCTGTACAGTGACAGGTGCGGCTGGGACATGGACAGTGTGGCTGGACAGTGGCACCACTGGGACAGTGAGACAGTGTGGGGCTGACAGTAGACAGTGTGGGCTGGACAGTGGACACGGACAGGGACAGTGTGGCTGGACAAGTGGACACTGGGACAGTGGACAGTGTGGGACTGGACAGTGACAGTGTGGCTGGACCAGTGGACCCACTAGGGACAGTGGACAGTGTGGGCTGGACAGTGGGACAGTGTGGGCTGGACAGTGGTCACTGGGACACTGGATAGTGTGGGCTGGACACTGGACAGTGGACAGTGAATGGCTGGACAGTGGACAGGTGGGCTGGACAGTGGACCACTGGACAGTGGACATGTGGGCTGAACACTGGGACACTGGACAGTGGACAGTGTGGGCTGGACACTGGACACTGAACAGTGGACAGTGTGGGTTGGACAGTGGACAGTGTGGGCTGGACAGTGGACAGTGTGGGCTGGACAGTGGACACTGGACAGTGGACAGTGTGGGCGGACAGTGGAGCATGTGGGCTGGACAGTGGACATGTGGCTGACAGGTGGACACTGGACACTGCGACAGTGTGGGCTGGACACTGAGGACCACTGCAGTGGACAGTGTGGGCTGGACAGTGGACAGTGTGGGCTGGACAGTGCGACAGTGTGGGCCTGGACAGTGGACAGTGTGGCATGGACAGGTGGACAACTGACAGATGGACAGTGATGGACTGCGACAGTGGACACTGGACAGTGGACAGTGTCGGCTGGACAGTGGACCAGTCGTTGGGCTGGGACAGTGGACAGTGGATACTGGACAGTGGATACTGGACAGTGGACAGTGGACAGTGGATACTGGACAGTGACACTGGACAGTGCGACTCAGTGTGGCTGGACAGTGGACCAGTGGATGGGCTAGACAGTGACAGTGTGGACTGGACAGTGCTGGGCTGGACAGTGGACAGTTGGCTGGACAGTGTGGGTGGACAGTTGGACAGTGTGGCTGACAGTGGGACCAGTGTGGGCTGGACACGTGGGACAGGTGGCTGGGCACAGTGGGACAGGTGGGCTGGACAGTGGACAGTGTGGCTGGACATGGACAGTGTGGCTGGACAGTGACACTGGACACTGGATAGTGTGGGCATGGACCACTGGACATTGCGACATGTGGACAGTGTGGGCTGGACAGTGACACTGGACAGTGGACAGTGTGGGTGCGACATGGACAGTGTGGCTGGACAGTGGCACAGTGTGGCTGGACATTGGACAAGTGGGGCTGGGACTCTGGAACATCTGGGACAGTGTGACCATTGTGGTGGACAGTGGACCAGTGGGGCTGGACAGTGGGCAGTGCTGTTGAAAATTCTCTGGCAGCTGCAGTCCTCCAGCATCACGTCACGTCCAGCTCCAGTCATCAGTCATCCCGTCAGTCGGCCAGCTCCGGTTTGGGAGCCCCTGGCCTCGACCGCCGAGATCACGCCGTCGACAGCGTTACCTACTGCCGCTCCTGCGCAGGACGGTCGCGGCGCAGACGGCACAAACACGGCGCACTGGAGCGGTACGTTGGCGCGAGACGCGGCACGAGGATGAGTCGTGTTTGCCGCAGAATGAATGGCCACGTCATCGGCCGCAAAGGTGACCAAACCGAGGACGATTTGACTACCGTCGCAGACGCACGCGGATCTCATTGATTTATTCGAAGCCCTGGGATCTGCGGTCCTCTGAATCTATCAGACTCAGTAGTAGCTAGAAATTCAAACCCTGTGATATTTTCATGACACGAAATGCAGCTAAAAGTTTCATAATGAGTAACGCGTTTTCTTTCGCACATTTTGCACCTCTGTGTTTCCGAAGCCGGTGACTGCATTTGTAAGTAAACCTGTCTGAAGTCGGGTAATGGCGTAGCCCTGCTTTCGTGGAGTGTGTCAGTGTGGGATTCATACCCAATTACAAATTTCCATTCAGCAAAGGGAAATACTAATTACTGGTGTTTAAAAAATATAAAAGCGATTGAAAGCCATGAACTGCACTGTACCTGGTACGACGAGTGTTACACTGAAAGTGCACGGCGCAGCCAGAGCTGAGCGCTTTCTAGTGCGTTATATACATCTATATTTATCCTGAATGGAATAATTTGTCATGACTAGGCACGTAGTATAGGCCCGGCATGCCATCTAACCAGGCGTCTTAGGCACGGTACTACACTTGCAAAGCTTGGCGGGGCGCCTATGATGTGCGTCAATAAGCCTCTAAGCTTGCACGGAATACCTATTGAAAATAAAGCCTTCATATCTTCGCCTGGAAATCACTTATCGTGACTTAAATTAACTTAAACCCATGGTAGCAATGTTTCAAACCTGAGCAGTGAGCATGCCTTATACCGTTGGTTACTGACAAACGACTCTCAGGTGATTGAATCATGGGTAAAAAAGATAAATAGGGTTGAGACTTGAGAGCGTCATTAAGAAGTATTTCAGAATCAAGCTTCCATCTCATATGTCATACCCTTAGAAAGCAGACTCTTAAACCCTATATCAAAGTGCCGACAAATCAAAGACCCCTGTCCTATGTCCAGCCGCTTTCTCGCCCACACTGCGTCAACGTTCATCTTACAGCTGGCACGGAACACACACACATTGTCGACGAAGTCATTGGCTCAGCAAGCTGCTTGCCCCCAGTGGCGGCGGCGGCGGCGGCGGGTTGTGTGTGACCCCGGCAGATCCGGCTGCAGCCCGTGAATTACGACTCGGAGGGTCACTTACCGCCCACCGCGCACCCCAAACGATTAGCCTAGCCTGAATAAGACACACATCAACAGTGGAATTCGAGACGGCTCATCTGCAAATGCTGGACTGGGATTGGTGCACATGATCGCATGCGGTTGAGGGCTTAGTTATGAAGAATGCTCGTTGAAACTGCTTACGTAAGCACTTTATTTTCATTAATTATTAATCCAGGCTGATGAAGGACGTTGAGGTGATCTTCAGCGGTGGGCAGATGAGCATTTATATAAATATATATATATATATATATATATATTTATATATATATATAGTTATAAATATATATTATATAATATATATATATATATATATATAGGTAATAATATATATATATATATTTATTTATATATATACACATATATGAATATGTATATATATATATATAATATATATACTGGACCCTTTTTGTATTTACTACATTAGGGTGACCCCTTTTTACACCATTTTCTTTTCTTTGATCCATTCGTTTTGTAGGTTGTTATCGAATGCGCTGATCACGATTTTGACCTTCCTTTCGGCAAAATTCTGCCATTTTGAGGGTTAAGGAACATAATGTGTTCAAAAATGACCTATTTTTAGACATTTAAGAATAATTGCCTCTGAAAGAGGTAAAATAAATATGCCGATAATAAATATCATTATTTTTCTTTAAAAAACATCATCTCTGATGTATTAAAGGTCCCAACCGGCTTTTACGCTCAATAGGTATAGCTTGCAATACCACTTTCCCTGAGTCAAGAAGTACGCGTTAATATAGAAGGCGGGTGTTGCTTGCTTAAAGAGAATGTTTCGCCTTTGTATTGGTTTTGAACTGAGATAGCCATTATCTTCGGCCGTTATTCAAAAGCATAAATTACTGAAGCCATTTTTCTCAAAACTTAATTGTTGTTATCAATTTAATTCTGAATTTGCTAACGGGGACCCGCCGCCGCAAGGTCCGCTGCTGATTGGCTGACAGCTACTTCAAGATTGTTGGTCCTGGGAGAAAAATGACTTGTTTTTCTCGAACCTTGGTTGGATTGTCTGCAGCCAGTATAACGATTTAACAAAATCATTGTTTGAACTTAAGTCGCCAGAATTGTGAGATTGTGCCAATCTTCTAACAACGTAAATTTTTTCTGTATAGCTCTCTACAGCTCAATAACAATTTTTATTTTTATTTAGTTAAGTGAATTTTCAAGAAATAAATATTACTATCGTTTTCAGCAGCACTTATTTCATAGATTTTACTACAACCTGCGTATATAAGAAAACTTTCATAAAAGGAAAAAAAATCCCTTTCACCATCACTAGCAGTGGTGGATGTCACCCTCGGTTTTTCAGGAGTAACTCACGTATTTATCAACTGATTGCAATGCAACTTTCTTCACCCTACTTGTAAACATCAACACATAGTCTTAGAATGTCAAACTCGATTTTCAAGCTAGACTGACTTTTTCAAAGGTCAACCGAAATCACTGAACCTCTGATGACCTTAGACGACTTTTTGACCTTTGGTAGTTTCTAGAAAATTTTGGTTACACTTATTTAAATTTGACATCCATTTTACATACTTATACATTCCACTGTAATCACGCACTTTCACACCGAGGTCAGTTACCTCTGATGACCTGAGATGGCTATGACATTTTTTTTACTCTGGTATATTATAGGTCATATGTTACGCCGATTTCAAATGTGGCACCCATTTTGCACAATTATACCTATGTTTATTCACGATTCTAGCTCGATAATAATGTTAATATCTGCACATGCACGATTCCGATGACATCCGGGTTATTGACATGACCTCAGAGGTCATCTAATGAGCAAAGACATTTAAATTGGATATAAATGGCTTCTGCCTTCTTCTCATCACAAGAAACACGCTCTTTTTTATAAAATCTCTAGCTAAATTAGGGCGAAATGCCAGAGTGGTCGTACCCCCACCTCTTTCCCTACATGCACGGTTACGTAGGTATAGGTTTTGGACCATGCAATGGCGTTTTGGACGTTTAGGTTTAGGTTTTGGCGTTTAGGTTTTGGACCATGCACTGGCAAGGGTTGATGCTCTTATGCTTCAGCAAATACTCCCCTTTCCACTTTCTCAAAACCAAACTCAAATTTACTTTTGAATCGACCTCGGTGGTTGTTTTAACTTGTACTATACATAATTGCAATGCCTAGCACGGAAAATGGCTATCTCAACTCAAATATAATGCTAAGGTGGCAGTGTCTCTTTAATTAAGCCAGCCGCACACTAGGCCATTCGGCCGCGATATCACCGTGATTCTTTTGCGGACACATCCCAGGGATTCCGGATTGGACCACTCCTCAAAACTTTGTCACAGGGTGTCGTACCGCAACTCCCAACTTAGTTAATTGCATTAGGAAACACGATGTGTTTGGCCGTGTTTGTGTTTTGGCCGTGTTGCTGCAGTGGAGTCGCGGTGATACGTAACCGATGATGATACGATAAGATGACGTTTATACGTTCACCAGTTCCTTGCACTCAGCTGCGTCCATAATCACCACAGGCGCTTTAAACGCCCGGATTTATGAGCTGCTGCTCTCGCGGCCAGTCTAAGAGCTTGAATGAGTTTGAATGCTTCAGTTCGCACCGGCGTTTCTTCATCACTGAGCAATGAGCATTGCGTGAATGATGGCGTCAGGGTGCGCTATGAACATGTTCCGTTTCTTTGTCTTCCTGCTGACTTGAGCTGGAAGTGCTCCTGCTGACGGCGAAGCGTGTATGCCAGAAGTGCACTTCCAATGCGCACCGTGAGACCATCATTCCACACAATGCTCGGTGATGAAGATCCGTCGATTCGAACTGAAGCAGTCAGACTCATTCAAGCTGTTAGACTGGCCGGGGCGGGGAGCAGCTAATAAATCCTGGCGTTTAAAGCGCCTGTGGTGATTGTGGACGCTGCTGCGTACTAGGAACTAATGAAAGTACACGTCATCTGGTCGATGCCGGTGATGATGTTGAGCCACCTTTTTCCAAGGACATGGGAAACCATAAGTTAGAGGAGTTCAAGCTGCAGGCCTCGCTTTACCGGCTCACCTGTGCTCAGGCAATCGACTGACCGAGCTGTGAAGCTTACGACAGAGGCATCATCCTGCATATCAGGCGCGAGCCGCCATGACGGTGCTGCCCCAAAACAAAGGGTCAGTACAGATTACAGGAAGAAGTACGCTGGACAGCATGGGCGGATCCAGAGGGGAGGAAGGGAGGGGCACGGGGTAATGGCCTCCAAAACCACCAAAAATCGGCGCAAATTTCACACTCTTCCTGGGATAACAGGAAATCTAAGCAGCTTTTACAAAGGAAATATTGTTTCAAATCAGTTACTGATACATAAGCAAGCGGAATCCGATGAGTTTTCAGAATTGTGATATATTTTTTTGATTTGTCCCCCTCAATTAGACAAAAAAAACGCTCTGGATCCGCCTATGCTGGACAGGCTTCCAAGAAGAGTTTCTTGAAGTTGACGACGGCTGAAATGTGAATGTGACTGAGACTGTTTAGCAATTCTACGTGTGGACTGCAGTCTTGTAATGTTTTTTATTTCTGTTACTGAGCTGTAAACGGTGCGTTTTGTCATTAGCCTCGAGGTTACATGGCATACAAGGTGTTACAGATGTGTTTTTCATTGCTGGGACTAGTCAACATCATAAACGATCGGTTTGCAAGAAAATGACCAGGCTTTGATTAATATCTAGTCGGGTATACATGACGCAGTCACATACGATTCTGGTAATGAACAGAGGCAGCCGGCTTCATGCTCCCTGCTTCAGTCTCGGTTACTACAGGGGTATGCTTAAGCAGCTGTTGCCTGTATTACCCGGTTTTACTAAGCAATAGATATCAGCAATTTGAAACAGCCGAGTGCCGAGCTGCCAGAACCCATCTGTAGCCGGCAGGAGCCCAACAGTGCGTACATGTATTATTATTTATGTATATGCAAGGAGTCACTCTTCTTGTTTGTGCAACAATGTTGATGCTGAAAACTCACTCTCACATAAAAAATTGCCGAATGTGTTGTATGGATGGCTTTCCGAGGTCAGGCCACGCGCTAAGCAGAGCTTGTTGCACAGGTCCTGACCTCACCACCCGATTGCGCAATTCCTGTTGGTCAGCAGAATTTAAAGATTATTTATTTACATTGCTTCCTTTCTCCAGGAAACGGTTCTGCAACGACTTTTCTCAGCACATAGTCATGCACCCAGTTTTCCAAATTGCACCTTAGGCGCAGCTTTGCCTCGTGTAATTAGTAGGACTGCCGAGTTGCGGAACAGTTCGTCTTACACCGCGGCAGTTCCACAGCGCGATGGTCGCCAGCCACGGAACGCATGTTCCACTCGCGTCTCCTACCAGTGGGCCGTCACGCGCCACACATTGGGCCCCTTTCGTCGGGCGTGACGGCCCCATATCGGTGACGTCAGTACCGTCATACGGCGCTGGACACGTCATGTCACGGCACGCGACTCGGGAGGACGGACGGGCCTGGGGAGTCCGGTCCGTCGGCGGCGCACCCCTCCCTGGAGGTCATGAGCCGCTCAATACCGAGGTGTTCAGCTCCGGCACCTCCGGGACCAAGTCCGGGACCTTCGGGACCAAGTCCGGGACCACCGGGACCAGGTCCGGGACCTCCGGGACCAAGTCCGGGACCTCCGCGACCAAGTCCGGCACCACCGGGACCTCCGCGACCAAGTCGGGAAGCTCGGGACAGGTCCGGGGACCTCCGGGACAAGTCCGGGACCTCCGCGCAACCCCAAAGTCCGGCACGCTCCCGGGACCAGGTCCGGGACCTCCGGGACCAAGTCCGGGACCTCCGGGACCAAGTCCGGGACCTCCGCGACCAAGTCCGGGACCTCCGGGACCAGGTCCGGGACCTCCGGGACCAAGTCCGGGCCCCACGGCTGCCACAGGTGTGACGTGATGTCCGTCCCACCGACCCCACCGTCAGCACAGACAGGGGTTGAATTAGGGACGCTATGGGGCTTTCCCAGTCCCCAGTCCCCACTGACGAAATGCCGATCATCCACACTTAGCGGCCATCTCACGCCGAGCACTGCAGAAACATCGGTTTAAACTTTGAGACCACCAGCAGCGAAGTCGGTTCAACAAGGCACATTAGGGACCAAAATATCGAAACGGGCCGAAGAGTTGCTACATAACCAGAATAGCTGATGAGAGACCAGCGCTATCGCTATGGGTTCCTGTAAATGACATAGGTTGACAATAATTGTGCGATTGCATGTTAGAAATAGGACTCAGAGCTTTTTCATTAAATCATTAGGTATATGGCTATATGTGAAGAACATGGCTAAGAAAAACGTATCGAAATATGTCCTTTATGTATTATAACCACTGGCAGATTCAAAAAGGGGGGGGGGGTCATTGGTCAATCCGGCCATGGCACCT
>VOPJ01006057.1:0-39501 GCA_014673585.1 Semibalanus balanoides
GACATCCCAGGAGCGGGGAGAGTGTCGGTCCTGTGACATCCCAGGAGCGGGGAGAGTGTCGGTCGGACATCTCAGGAGCGGGGAGAGTGTCGATCCCAGGAGTGGGGAGAGTGTGGGTCCTGTGGAATCCCAGGAGCGGGGAGAGTGTTCGGTCCGGCTCCGCAAGGCAGGAAGGTGTCGGCCCGGTGCGCCGCAGGGTCAGAAATAGTCGTCAGCTGACAAAAGATGGCTCAATTCTTCAACCCAGCCTCTCCCCCGGGGGAAGGGAGAGGAATGGTACTACGGCATCGCCGGTATGGACTGAGAAGCAGACCCATCCTTCACCACCGCTCTGTTTTCATGTCACTCAAATATCACACAACAGTTTCAAAACAAACCCACAACAGACACATTGAGGAAATATCACACAACAGCTTCAAAACAAACCCACAACAGACACATTGAGCAATGAGCATTGCTGAAATTCATGGCCAATTTAGCCGGAGAATGTCTAACTCTCACCATCGCTCGTCTGGCTGCCGTCGGAGCTATCAAATGTGATGGATTACCACCGCTCCCAGACAGAACGCTCTGCGATTGGCTGCGCCGTCAACTACAGCCTCTCGATAAATAAATCACTGCAATCAATACAAAACTGACATATTTTCTGAGCGTAAAAACGTAGGCACCAGAAGTAGTCCCCTCTCCATAAAGAGGAAACGAAAATAAATACCGTTTTTAATTCTAGTCTGACCATCCGGGATTTGACCCAGACCCGGCTGATCTCGGCCGGTCTGGATCCGCCGTGACCAGGCCTGTGATGAGAGGAGAGACACAGGCAGCATGGCCACGGATCACTGCAGCTGTGGAGCACCATCCCGGGCCGACACGTGTTCCCTCACAGCACAGAGTCCGTGCTGGCTCCTCGCCCATGCTGGGCACACTCCGCTGACGACACCCCAGGCTCGACTAAGTAGGTACTGACGCAAGTTTTAACGACTCCATAACGACGGCAGATCTGACCACCCAGAGACAGCGCACCGGAAGCCAGCGGACTGAGACGGCCGCTTATTTCCAGCGGTGACCACCCCGTGATATAGACAGATCTTCCGGTAGGACATGTGAGAGACATTCCGGTGAGACATGTGAGAGACATTCCGGTGAGACATGTGAGAGACATTCCGGTGAGACATGTGAGAGACATTCCGGTGAGACATGTGAGAGACATTCGGGTGAGACATGTGAGAGAGACATTCCAGTGAGACATGTGAGGCAGACCTCTCAGTGAGAAGCAGACATGCTGCAATGAGACACGGACATCACCGCACCTCTGACGTCACTCCTGACGTCACTCCAGACTGGGGTAGTCTGGAGTAACTAGGGTAGCCAGCCTGTGCCGTGTTGGACACCGCTCCCCGCACCAGACCGAAGGTACTATTGGTTCCAAAATAAGCGTCCCGCTGGGATGGAGGACACAGCTGTTAAAGGGAATATACCGCCTTGGGAAAAGTATGTGCAATGATGGAGATTAGTGCACAAATGTGTGGCACTCATCTACATCATTCCACATACTTTTCCCATGACGGCATATTCCGTTTAACTGCTGTGCCGGCAAACCCAGCGGGACGCTTATTCTGGAGCCGATGGTACACCTTGGAGTACAATCCCGGTAACTAAGTACAGTCCCAGCAGCAGGGAGCACGCCGAACAAGCTGGTGAGATGACCGGCTGAGCGGCAATACTCGGACTTTACGGCCGTGGAGGCGTCGGTCAGGAGAGATATTAAGGGCGTGTTCTGACAGTGGATTCCCGTGGGGATTCCAGGGAATCGGTAGAGAACAAAAATATACCTATTCCCGAAGTGAAGAGTTAACAGAATAAGCACATTGCCGAACTACGGTACAGTAGATGCCCGCCGGGGATTCCAGGGATTCCCGCCAGGAATGCGCACGGTCAGAACACAGCCTAAGTCCCGCGCCTCTCTCGGTCTCGGTCTCGGTCTCGGTCTCGGTCTCGGTCTCGGTCTCGGTCTCGGTCTCGTCTCGGTCTCGGTCTCGGTCTCGTCTCGGTCTCGGTCTCGGTCTCCCAGGTCTCGGTCTCGGTTCTCATTGTTTCGGTACTCGCCGTCTCCCCGTCATGCCGGTCCTCCGCGTCTCATGGTCTCGGTCTCGGCCTCGTGCGGTCTCGGTTCTCCGGTCTCGGGCTTCAGGTCTCGGGTCTCGGTTCTCGCGTCTTCGCTTCTCGCTCTCGCTCTCGGTCTCGGTCTCGTCTCGGTCTCGGTCTCGGTCTCGGGTCTCGGTCCGGTGCTCGGTCTCGGACCGGTCTGTGTTCTCGGTACTCCCTCCCTTGACCTCTATAAGGTATAGGACGAACACTTCCAGCCTGCGCGCCGCCCGGCAGCCGTTTCCCACTTGAAAGCGACACCAGCGCCGCAGCGGAGAGGCAAAGAGTTACGCGGCAATGCTTTTTCCTATGGGCGGATGGGCGATATTTGACAAATATTGTTCCTCAACTTTTCAGGTTGAAAATTTTTTGTGCCATGTATTCCATCACGAGTATCTCTAATCCTCAAAACTGTTCCCAATGGCGCTAACTCACGTTTGGTTTTGAGATTACAGGCCGACCATTAATATCGCCCTCCGCCCATTAGGAAGCATTACAGCGCAAACTCTTGCCCTCTCCGCTGCGGCGCTTTAGCGTCGCTAGCCGGGAACGGCTGCCGGGGCGGAAGTAGTTCGTCATATACCCAGATATATGTCAATGTCTCGCTCTCGCTCTCGCTCTCGCTCTCGCTCTCGCTCTCGCTCTCGCTCTCGCTCTCGCTCCGTTACTATGAGCCCTGGGATGTCCCCGGTGGCTAGCTACTTTAGCGGGCATTGCCATTGGGCATTGATGATCATATTATTAGATATTGATCTTAAGATCGCAACAATAGAAGAAGTCATCACCCATACTATCGATTCCTTAGCGACCTATAAGTTTATAATAACTGATGTCACGATGAAGTCAATTGGGCAAATATAACTCGTCCGGACAGAAGTCATCCCAAAGCCTCAAACCTCAGAAGCCTATGGTCTTTCCTCAGTAGCCGGACAACCGGACAACCCAGGAGGCCAGCCGTGCCGTCAGGCCTACTGTCGCTGGCGAGCCCCCGCTTCTGGCTGCGGTAGATAACGCCTACTTCTTCTGGCTGCGGTAGATAACGCCTCTGCCTCTCGGTCCACTGGACACACCGCTTCGCCCTGCAACCCATCTTCCGAATAGTTTGATTCCCAGCTTTATAGAGCCACTTACAGACATTCTACACAAAGTAAGCCACTGATAATCTGAAAAGGAACACTTTGGAGGACCGCCGGTCGCCGACCGCAACGCCATCAGACTGCACCGCACAAACAGTTACACCAATAGAATGCCAAGTGTACCAGTATGTCACTGAATGAACGTAGCCTTGTCAAGTATCTTATGACAAAGGCCGGCGTAGGATTGTCGAGTGCCGTTATGACACAGGCCGCAGCCACCGTGGGCGTGCCAGACACGGCTAGGGGATACCGTTATCGTTTCGGCACGACGAGTACTACCTGCCGCAAAAAAGCTGTAAATCAGGCCGACACACACGGCCGGCGGCTGGTTCACAAGGTCGCCACCAGGCAGCAGCACCGTCCGACTGCCTGCTGCCATACCCAACACCATCAGCCGCACTGTGCTGGCCTGTTATAAACTGATAGCGACTGGGAAGGAAACCACGACAGACAACACATCACACCGACCAAATGGAAAAGGCTTCGCTTGCCTAAAAAGCCCGGCCCGATACAGACAGAGCGCGATAACTGGACTAACTGGATTTGGCTGCGATCTGTCCGACGGGAGGGACGGCGCTCAGCCGCAAAAGCAAATCGGAGCTGAAAGCAATCTCAAGTCCAGAGAGTGGTGACGGATACGTCCTCCACATCGCAGGCAAGCTGATAGTGATATGATAGACGAGATATCCCGTACAGCGAGATATTCACCACTCACTAGCGGACAACTCTGTACACAAACACAGGCGTTTGACCTCAATCAGTAACATCACGGTTCTGTCACCGTCCATATTATCTCACCAGAGGTGAAGAGGTCCAACAAACACTCCACGTGCAAATATCCACATCTGGAAACAATCTTCCCGTGCCTGGATTCGAGCCCGGGACCTTTCCAGCCGACACCTGCCATCCTCAGCGCAGCGCGCCACCTATACCTGAAGATGTAGAGCGCCGGGCAGAAGGAGCGGGAGCCTGCATGAGCGTGACGAAGCTGCCGAGTTGGCGGCTCTCCTCCGTCTCCAGCTAGGGCAGCTCAGACTGATGGGACACGAGACTCGCACAGGTCAGGTCACAGGTCGCAGGGGTCAGATGTCAGGTCACGGATCACAAGACACGAGCCCGCTCACATAAGTCTGATGCCCGACAAAAGACATGGGTCTCAAGAGGGTATGACTATGTCCCCGGTTAGTGGCGTACATGTAACATCAAAAAACACGGCATTCAAAAATAATTACACAAACATACCGTGATGGGAATGCACAGCATGGACAATGAACACTGGACAGAGCATAATTCCAAATATGCGGGACCAAACATGACCACGGATAAGTCAGTTGCCATGTACATCTGCTGAGCTGCCGACAGGAAGATCGCTGTCCAGCTGCTGGCGATACCTGGCTTCAACAATGTGAGTGATCCAGTTACTGCCGACAGGACGATCGCTGTCCCAGCTGCTGGCGATACCTGGCTTCAACACTGTGAGCGATCCAGTTACACTGGACTGTGGACTGTTAGACTATCAGTACAGAAGGCTTCAATCGGCACTGTCTAACAGTCCAGCGCAACTGGATCACTTACAGTGTTGAAGCCAGGTATCACCAGCCAGGGGACAGCGATCCTCCTATCGGCAGCTGTACAGTCGGTCTATTATGTATGTTCCCTTTTTTAGTTTCTTAAAACTCATCTAATTTCACTTCTGTGTAACATGAAGGACTGATTTAAGGAAGCATGTGGTACTGAAACAGTAACATACCAGGGCAGGTAACCATATGTTCCCTTGTATCAGTCGTTCATGTACACAGAAGTGTGGAATTAGATGAGTTTTAGAAACTAAAAAAGGGAAGATACATAATAGACCGACTGTACATACACTATGCAGGCCCCGTAATTATCCCCAGGCTGGATGTAGCGAGAGGACAACACTAACACCCTGCGTCAGCGACGCTGTACTAAAGGCTAACGCACTGTGACGCCATATCCACACTGTGACGCACTGGCGGATCCAGAAAGTGTGATTTTGACAGTTTGGGGGGGGCAAATCCCAAAAATTATCGCATAATTCTTGAAAAAACTCATCGCGATTTCGCTGCTTATTGTATCAATAACTGATTTAAAACAAACTTTCTCTAGCAAAAGTTGCTTAGTTTTACGACAAACTCAGGAAATGTGTCAAATTTGCGCCGATTTTGGGTGGTTTGGCGGGGGGCCATGGCGCCTTTGGCCCCCCCTGGATCCGCCCTTGCTGTGACGCGTGTCACAGTGTTGTGACACGGGTCACATCTTCACAGTGGCATGGCCTAAATACGGTGATAGCCTGATCACCACCAGTGTTCGCAATCAATCGGGTGCACCCATGGGTGCCCCGACTGCCCACTCATTTTCTCCAACTGCCTGGGTTAAGTGGAGTCCAACTGCCTGGCTTAGGCAATTTTGGACTTCTGTCGCTAAGCGTGATTTTTTACTTGGCAATTTAATGTTTAACGAGGTAAATATGTAAATAAATGATATAAGACATTTAACAATAATCTTTGGCAATGATATAAGAACAAGATATCAAGGTAAGTGATAGTGATGTAAGATTCAACCATTTCCTCAATCATGTCAGATCAAAGGTGTGATCCAATAGGTATGGCAATGTTGACCGAATAGCGTTTGATGATTCCAAGACTCTGATTTTGTTTTTACATCCTATACCTACATGGCAATAAGGGATGTTTTTACTTGCTTTTATGTCCACAATTAACATCACATCATTCATGTTTCAATCAGGGCCTATTTTAGCATGTTAAAGGGACACTGCCACCTTAACATTAGATTTGAGTTGAGATAGCCATTTTGGCCGCTTGGCATTGAAATTATGTATGGCAGTAGTTCAAACAACCACACTGGTCTAAAAATATAAATTCAAGTTTGATTTTGCAATCTGTAACATCGCCAGCCCCCAATTATTTGAAGGGGCCCGTGAGCGATGTCGTAGTCTCTCTTGGCCTTAATGTTATACAGCGACTGTCTTACCTTTGGCAAACATTAGCACATACACTCGTCATACTTATGCAGCGTGAAGGTATTCTTTTTTTTCCAAAAAAATATTATATGACGTACATCATTCCATATTTAAAACGCATTTATCATTAATTAAATTTAGCAATGCTTGTGAGAAACAAATGTCATAATCTGTTCAGCAGCAATTACTTCATATTTTGCACACAAACGGCCCGTACATTGAGAACTTTTTGGAAAGGTGCAGTTGCTCCTTTAACTGGAAAGGATTCATCCCCGCAGTGCCCTTGAAATCCCCGCAGTCGACGGTGAGAAAAAACGCGTTGAACTGTCCCGAAACCAGTCGCCAACCCACCCCGCTTCAACAGCATTTTCGCTGACGAAACATAATGAAAATCCCCCCCCAACTGAAACCCTCGCCCGTGTTGGCAGATCACTGCTGTTGGAGGGACGTTGGTACAACCCCTACCTTGCGTTTGACTCCGTAAGTGAGCTAGAGCTCCTATTACAAAACGAACGTGTTGCTTGTGGACGAAGAGGAAAGCCATTGACATCAGATTTTAAACCCGCGCCGGGCCGGTGCTCGGCCCACCTTCCTCGGCCGGGGTTAGACACCCCCCCCCCCCCTTCTGAACTTCGGGCCTTTCCTTGGGACCTAGTACATTTAAACCAAAAATACCGTTCGAGAAAGCTCATGTGAAAAGGGATTTGGAAACTATTATCGTGAAAATTTGCTCAGGTCAATATTAGAGTCACCAGAGGTCATCAAAAGGTCAAATTTACTCAAATTTCCAGATTTAGGAGCATATCTGCCAGATATCCCAAATATCTCGGAAACTATGATAGCTAGGAAAGTAATCATGGATAAAGAAGCATTAGATACTATTTTAAATTTGCAATCGCATATATGTCCTCAAATTTTCAAATCTCAGGTCAATAGTTTAGGGATCCAGAGGTTATCAAATGCTCAAAAAAATGCAGTTTTTGGCTTAAAAATTATGTTATTCCTGAATAGCTTTTTATCTAAAAAATGACATATAACTTCAATTCAACCACTATGCGTTTTCTCTCGTCAAGACGCTTTGAAACATTACATGATGACCTCGTCAAAGGTCAACTTCAAAATTTGGACCTCATGGTCGAAGGTCATTTGCTGACCCAGATAGGTCTGTTGCATATGGGGCGACGCGGACAAGTAACGATACAAACTACAGTTGGTGTAATCGCTCGTCTCTATCTTTTCATTATATCAGAATTATTTGCAAATCATTGCTGATGACCTCAGATTGACCTCAGATTGAACCTTTGTAAGAACTTTTAGTAAGCAATCGCACCTTAGGTCATTTCGAGAATGAGCTAAAAAACATGATTTCTGAAAAAATCAGCCTGAAATCCAATGCAACTTTAGAAATAAGGAGCAACTAGTTTATTCCATTCACATTATAATGGGAGATCAGAGAAATTGACCTGGACCTTAGGTCACCGATATCGAAAACCGAGATTATACAAACTTAGATAGTTCATGCTCTTATGAAACCCTGTAAGTACGAAACCAATCCTGCTAAAAAACTGTGGCTTTGTGGAACCACAAAGCTTTTTCGGAGGGGTCACTTGACCTAGCCTGGTGACCTGACCTGACATGACATAATTGTCAAAACTTTTTTGAAAGTGGACAAAAGATGATCGAACAGTACTGAAAATTTTGGCGCGCTACGCCGCCGCCGTTTTCCCGATATCCAGGAAAAAACCTGAGGGGGGGGTCTTAAACACCCCCCCCCGGCCGGCGCGGGTTAAGGTCCTAAGTCATTAGGTGACCTCTGAGGTCATGTTAAAGCCAAAATTTAGTCAAATCGTAAATGTGTATAAAATTAGAAGTTATCAAGCTAAAATCAATAAAGAACATCTAAGAATGCTAAATAGACGCCAAATGTGAAATCAGCATCACAAAATGACCTAAAAACTGCCTTATTAGAAAGGTAATGTAAGGTCATCTGAGGTCGGTGACCTAGGTTGACCTTTGACAGCGCATGAACCCCGTGGAACATATAATCATGTTATATGGATCCCAGAATTGAAATCAGCATCACAAACTGCACTAGAAACGGACAGAAGTCAAAAAAGACATCCGACTTCTGAGGTCATCGGAGGTCAGTGACCTTGATCTCTGAAAAGGTCAATCGAGATCGCAATCTCTGCAAAAGCCATAGCTGTCACCTAGAAACACATTTGCATATGCTCCTGAACAACAAACACTCGGCAACTGCACATGTTTCAAGGATTGTTACTACGGGACGTCAGTTTCGCAAAACACGACCTTGATAAACAGGTGAAAGCCCATGGGTCATTCAAGTTATATTTGTTTAGAGTATGTGTCAAATTGATGAAAATTAGGGTACTGAATGTTTCATCGTGATCGGTTGATATTTACGTGAGTTATTCCAGAAAACCCGACGGGGGAGGCATCCCCCCCTTCTACTGCACTGGCGAGGGTTAAAGCCTTTAGATCGGCCAGTGGAAATCCCCGCAGTGGAAATTCCTTAAAGAAGGCCCTGATAATATTTATAACAAATTGTATGAAAATAGTTACGTACTTAATCTGAATGGGTCGAATCGGGTATGGGCCTCAATATTATGAATTAGACTGAGCCCGGTCTGGGCCTGGGCCTCGTGTTCATGGACTGGGGCTGAGGGGACCTATGGACCTCATGACCTATGGGGCTGAGTTGCGTGACCTATGGGTGACCTATGGGGCTGAGGGGTTGGTAGGCCCATGACGACCTATGATCACCACATTACGTGATAGGACATATCACTACATCAGGTGATCAGGGTCTCTGGTAAGATGTGTACTATTGGCTCCAAAATAAGCGTCTCGCTGGGTTGGCCGGCACAGCAGTTAAAGGGAATATTTCCTTTGGAAAAGTTTGTGAATTGATTATGGGGGGGGGGGGCTCGGGGCCATGAGTGCCTGCAGATGAGTGGCTCTCATCTCAACCATTTTTCATAATTTTTCCAAGGCGTTATACTCCCTTAAACTGCTGTGCCGGCCAACCCAGGGGGACGCTTATTTTGGAATCAATAGTACCTGCAGCTTCCCAGAAAAGGGACACTGAGCTGTCATACAGCCACCTGCAGCCACCAGTCACCAGTCACCACACTCAGCCGTGAATTCTGTCTGAATCTGAATGGCAGTGCTTAGTAAGCAATTCTGGTGCCTTGCAAACTTCCACCACAAACCAGCTACACTGGGTCAGCTGATTGTCATGATTTGGACAGAGCCGCCTGGCAAATCATGTCATTTAAACGAGGTAATTTGATTTGATACTGACCATCCTGGACCGACACGGGTCCATTGCGAACACACTGGGCCAATCAAAAGCTGCCACGCATTAACTCCCAACAGGATTGCAAAGTCTGGTTTGAAAGGAGCATTTCTATTAGCCCCGATTTTTCACACATCGCATTTAGAACAGAAACCAATTAAGGCAAAAGCGGCCTGAAAAGCAAATAATAGCGGAAAGAAAACAGCTTTGATGTCACCAAGGGCGAATCCAGCCGGCCGTTTTTTTTTTGGGGGGGGGGCGAACAGTTTTTAGCGGACCTAACCTACCCCCAATTTCGAATTTCTCACCGGATTTGGTCCACTTTATTTTGCAACCACATTGTTTTTTCTTTGGTTATCGAAAAAGGAAAGCTCAGCTTGCAGTTTGTATTGTTCCGACATTGCCTTTATCAGAGCAAAACTATTTCAATTGTCAAACTGTGCCCAAGGGCGTCGCCGATAATTTTTGAGTGGGGGCTGGGCTGAAATGACGCACAAATGTAACCCATTTTTATGCATGTATGTAAGCCATTGCAGCATTGTGTAATGTAGACTTTATATTAAAATGGGTATTTGCTATTTAGCGACGCGAGGCGGTGCGAAAATTTTCGGGTTTGCCTGATAAAACCCAGAAGCATAGGCAAACACAAAAAGCTTAACATGCTATTCCTTCAGTTATCCGTTACATGAAGCGAAGACGATGGCAATGGCTTCGTTATGACAATGGCGACCGATGTGACGCCGCGAAGTGGCGTAAAAGTTTAATTTTAGGTCGTGGAAAACGACAATTTAATATTGGAACCAGACTCAGATAACCCCTATGCCTGGTTGCACATTTCGGTATGTTACAAATATTGAAATTAAGGTAGTTTTTAATAAATATATTCTTTGGATCGATGACCGGTGGTAGTAAGTGCTTAATAACTTAGGTATATGGAATAATAATAACTGTATACATATGCACCGAACTGCAACAACTGGTAACAGTGTAAATGGTTTGAAAACAGCAAGCAGCAGAACGGCTTTTCCGCACATAAATGGTCCCTGCGGATCTGGGGAGCCTGGGACGAAATNCCAGACGCTGAACTGTCAGGCAGGGGACCCACAGCCCCAGCCAGACGCTGAACTGTCAGGCAGGGGACCAGACAATTAATCACTCGATGAAGGTGGTGAGCATGGGCGTCGAAAGCAGGGGTACCGGGGGACGCGTCCCCCAAGCGGGAGGCGTCCCCCAAACATTTTCGGATTTTAACATAACGCCTATGGGCGTTGCATGGTACGAATCGACTTCGAAATACTTCCCCCCAACTTTCGGGAGATGGCAACGCCCTTGGTGGTGAGTAGCTTAAAGCTATGTCGATGACAGCGTACTCATTATTGGCTAAGACGGCGTGGCGTACCTTCGGTGCGTATATTAACCTGTTTATACGTTGGAGTGGCAGTTGCTGCATATAAAAATTACTTCAGGAAGACAGTCTGGATTAGGAGTCCAGCCACACAAACTGAGTTCTTATGTACTTACATGTAGAGTGGGAATCAACGGAGTTTACATGGTATCAGTAGGTAATCTGATTCATTATTCATATCTTGCCAGCAAGTATTTTGTGTTGCTTTCAGGGCACTGGTACGCCAAGATGTAAACAGGAAGAGAACAGAAATAAGTGTGGACTTAATGCAGCGAGAGTGTTAGCATTGTTAAAGAGAAACAGCTGTGGGAACACAATTCTATAAACGTATCTCACCTCATCATTTATCACACAGAGAGCAGCACAATATGGTGAGGTGTGTAGCTGTGAATACTTCCAACGCCGAAATAGTCGGGGGAAGGAAGTCGACTTTGTCGGGGGATTTTGGCATTATTACGCTCTATGCAAAATTGAGTAGAGCGTGGCTACGGATGGTTTCCAGGACACAAAGGGTGCGCTGAATCCGAATCTGACCGGTGAACATGAAAACAAAACCGGAAAACCAGCTGAGTTTCTGTTTGATACCGAAAACCCAGCAACAGCACAGTGACGCAACGATCGAATCTATATCGTGTCATCAATGAACAATAAGTCGCATCCTCTAACATCCCAGCCTATTGGGTTATGACGAACTAGACGCCTCCCGAATCTCCCGTCAGAAAAACGAGGCCGATGGCGCCGCATTACGCCACGATTGGCTCTCAGATAACCGTAAGCACTGCAGCCGTAAAAACGCGCCCGGACCGGCCAGATCATCTCTGTTCGACACCAGCCCGGTCCTCCGAATCGCAGGGATCACTCGGTGTGATCTGGCAGGGACGGTGCGGGGACACATACGGTCGGAGGCCGGGGCGATACTACACCGGGGCGCCACCACGGCCTTCCCACGCTCTTCGCGGGCGGCGGGGCAGCCGCAGCCGCTCGGGGGGCGAACTCGCCGCGAGATCAGTTCATCTAGTGAAGCAGAACTGCTGTACGGAGGGATTACACGGCCGGCGTGATCAGTGACGTCATCTCGGAGAGCGATGGGTGACGTCATCGGCGGTAACGGGTGTGTCACTGATCGCCGCAGAAGGCCGGTGTTAATGTCAGAGTCCAAGGTTAGGTGCACAAAGCAGGGTTGACAGCTGGGACAATGGCATGAGGTGTGTCCGACGGCGATTGGAAATGACAGCTGTGCTACTACCGTATCAATCAAAGCATGTTCGAGAAAAAATGTATTTGCAGCATCAGCAACATTGGGATAACGATCAGCAGTACTGCCAAGGCTGTCGATGCATCAGCTATTGAAGCAAAAATGTTCCGTTCGGAGCTTAAAAAGGATGCAACATCTTCCGGAACCTTTAAAAGTATCGTCAGCTCAAGCAATTTAACCATGATGCTACACTGTCCAGCTCGCCCATTCAGTTTCAAAAGTATGACAAACTGTGTACTTGAGAAGACGAGGCCGGAACGTGGAAGTAACATTAGAAAAGAAAAGCGTGAAACATCTATACATTGCGAGTGAGCGCTATGTTGAATGTAAACATAATTTCCAAATGGAATTTGCTTTGGTTGGAGTGAAGAAAATATGGGTACGTTTAGCAGAGATAAACTTAACAAAATATCATACACTCATCTTAGGCTCAACCTAAGACTCTTATTAGGTTTACGAAAAGAACCGGGCCGTGTGATGCACCAGAAAGGTCTTCACATTTGTTGAACCGTTGTTTTGTGCCCACCGCCCGTAACATGAAGACCTGTCATATGACTCCAAAACCACGATTTATTACATATTCGCACACTGGCGGATCCAGAAAGTGTTATTTTGACAGTTTGGGGGGGCCAAATCCCAAAAATTATCGCATAAAATCTGAAAACTCATGGGGTTTCGCTTGCTTATGCATCAATAACTGATTTTAAAACAAACTTTCCTCTAGTAAAAAAGTTGCTTAGTCTTTACGACGACCCGTTCTCTTAGGGAACTCAGGAAATGTGTCAAATTGCGCCCGATTTTGGGTGGTTTTGGGGGGGCCATGGCCCCCCCCCCCCCCTGGATCCGCCCTTGTATTCGCATTGTTTGTATCGTTCAGTTCAGCTTTTCATCTGTAAAAGGACATGATATTCCCTTTAAAAAATTGACACACATTCACTTCAAAACAAGCCTATTTGGTATGTAAACTACCAACCCAGCTTCCGACCGTATGATAATTTTGGTTCCGGGGAGCCACAGCTGACAAAGTCATATGCCCACTATTCATCCAAAAATCACTCAGTTCCAGCGTTGCTGTCCTGTGTATCAGAAATCAGAAGCCACCACATATCTGTGACGACAGAGCTCACCTGACACACGCTAACGCTAGCAACCTAGACAGTGCAAACAGTGTTAACATCTCATGCAACTCGTACGGAATTTTGAGCCGCCTTTAATCGGTGTCAACGTTGATTATACTCAGCCTGTTTATCACAAGGCGAATTGTTCACATTAATGAGTAAGTTAACATTAGCATGCATAATGAGAATATGCGCATGTCAAATTAATGCGAATCCAAAACAATGGAGAATAAATCACCCTGCACTCTACATTGTCAGCATCCCGAGAACAAATGTGCGTCAGGTTCAATTCCCAAAACAGGTGAAAAATCCATTTCCCGAAGCTGCCGCTCCAGAAACGGTCCCGTTACCGGCAGATGCCTTCCTAGACTAACGGCAGGTCTGGCGTCTGAGCGCGACGTAAAGCGGCACGGTAAGCAGCCTATCAAAAGCTCGGGAGCGCCGCAGAAGAGCTAGTGCAAAAAGAGCTAGTGTTATTTGAGTTAGTAACATCAGGACTAGTGTAGAAAATTGCCAGTGGTCAAAAGAGCTAGTGGACAAAACAGCTAGGCTACGTATGAGCTAGTGCTACGAAAGAGCTAGTCTTTTGGTGCTAGTGGACAAAAGAGCTAGTGTCCTCAGAAGAGCTAGTTACAAAATGGCTAGTACGGCTAGTGGGACCTATATTCGGCCTTTGTGTAGTTTTGCACTTAACCCTATTCCCTGCGGATGGTCAGAATTACGTTAACCTGCGTGGGGGGCAGATTCTGCCCCCCCCCCTGAGATTTTGAGAACCGCTCAGCCGATTTTGATGGGATGATCACCATTCGATTAGTTGTAACAAAAGCTTTGTTTCTGAACCCGATTTTTTTTCCTCAAAAATGGGGGTCAGGGGACATTTTTTTCAAGTCATTGCGGCCACGTGATTCGATTGGTCTTCATGCACAAAACGTTTTTGAGCTTCCAATGTCATGGTCTTTAATATTTGAAAGGGAGAAATACATAAATGAAAAAATCATGGGCGTACTCAGGGATGACAAATGGGGAGGGTGATTTTTTGACAAAAAATATGTGCTGTTCGTGAGCATTTGGGACGATAGGAACGTCACATGTGGGCTTTGTTGCTGTAATCTGTTAGATGTAATATATTGCGCATAGGCGGATTCAGGTAGACAACGTGGGGGACCATGTGCAGAACGCCTCTTATCATTTTACTTATTTTAAGTTGGGCCTTAATTGACGGAGGATATCGCCCTCCCATTTATGTACCTGAGTGCGCCTCTGCCCCAAATATGTATAATTCCAAGTATGTATGATGTATAAAGCAGTGGCAAGTTTCATGGACGCTTTTATTCCAACCACAAACTAGGTAAGGAGTAAGCACCGCAACAACCAGCAATATCGTAAAAAGACCGCACGGGAACCTTAACCCAAAACAGGAGCTGAGCTGCCTCTGATTGGACGATTTATTTTTTCCTCAAAATTTGGAACCAACACGCCGTCCATTCATATCTAGGAAAAGTCCCGCACTTTAAGACGATAGACGTAACGGTTCAGAAGCGGCGGGCGAAAAAAAACTTCCGGGGGCAGAATCTGCCCCCCACAGGGAATAGGGTTAAAAGAGCTAGTTTACAAAATTGCTAAGCGAATTCATTATTTTCAAAAGGTTTATGCTTTAATGGATGAACGATATCCACCCGAAAAAAATCACGCATGTATGTGCATGGTTTTTCAGGTAATCCCGACTTTTCGTGTAGGTCAATGTCTTGATTTTGTGGCATTTCGCATTCAAATTTATTTGCCGATTGGCTGATGGAGTGGGATGAGTTCTTCAGAGGCATTGGATACACCTATTTCGCTGAACGTTTGTAAATGATAATACAGTTGGCGCTCGACGAACGACGTGTTTTCTTATTTATATGTATTTATTTATCAGCCTTGGCACATACACTATATGTACGAAAATACATGAAAAACAATGGTCAGAATATAAAAAAACGCTAAAAAGTCTCAGATTGAAACGACAACGGCCTCAGTGATTGGATTTCAAAATGGGCTAAAATGGTGAACTCAGCTTCAGTTCTGATCAGCATGGTGCTTCACTGTACCGGACTAGCTCTTTTGTGAATTGCCCGCACTAGCTCTTTTGTCCACTACACCAAAAGACTAGCTCTTTCGTAGCACTAGCTCATAACAGCCTAGTGTTTTGTGTCACTAGCCCTTTTAAACGCTAGCGATTTTCTAAACTTAGGCCTAATGTTACTAAGCTCAAATTGCACAAGCTCTCTTTTTTTCCACTAGCTCTTCTGTATGGGACCCAAAAGCTCAGCCCCCCTATCACCGACCCGGTGCGCCTTCATCGCCGCTCGGTGCGCCTTCATCGCCGCTCGACTGGCTGGCCGCGGTTAACCCCACTGATCTGTCCAGCTGGCGCTACTGCCGACTAGCGCTGAGTCTGACTAGCGCTGAGTCTGACTCAGCCCGCCGTCAGACGTCAGCAGCGCTGATACCAGCAGAGTGCGGAGATCACACGGTCAGCGAATCAGAGCTATATCAGCAGCGGCTGACAGCCAGTTCTGACGGTCAGCGAGTCAGAGCTATATCAGCAGCGGCTGTCAGCCAGTTCTGACGGTCAGCGAGTCAGAGCTATATCAGCGGCGGCTGTCAGCCAGTTCTGACGGTCAGCGAGTCAGAGCTATATCAGCAGCGGCTGTCAGTCAGTTCTGACGGTCAGCGAGTCAGAGCTATATCAGCAGCGGCTGTCAGTCAGTTTGAACAGGGTCAGCGAGTCAGAGCTATATCAGCACGCGGCTGTCCAGCCAGTATCTGACGCGTCAGTCGAGTCAGAGCTATATCAGCAGCGGCAGCCAGCCAGTTCTGACGGTCAGCGAGTCAGCTCTATATCAGTGGCGGCTGTCGGCCAGTTCTGACGGTCAGCGAGTCAGAGCTATATCAGCAGCGGCAGCCAGCCAGTTCTGACGGTCAGCGAGTACAAAGCTCTTACTATCAGCAGCGGCTGTCAGCCCCAGTTCTTGACGGTCAGCCGAGTTCAGAGCTAATTCAGGCAGTGACCGTCAGCCAGTTTCTAGAACGCGTCAAGTCAGTCAGAGCTATATCAGAGCAGACTAGTCAAGCGTTCTGACGGTCAGCGAGTCAGAAGCTATATCAGCAGGCGTCTGTCAGCCAGTTCTGAACGGTCAGCGAGTCAGAGCTATATCAGCAGCGGCTGTCAGCCAGTTCTGACGGGCAGCGAGTCAGGTCTATATCAGCAGCGGCTGACAGCCAGTTCTGACGGTCAGAGAGTCGGCTCTATATCAGCAGCGGCTGTCAGCCAGTTCTGACGGTCAGCGAGTCAGAGCTATATCAGCAGCGTCTGTCAGCCAGTTCTGACGGTCAGCGAGTCAGAGCTATATCAGCAGCGGCTGTCAGCCAGTTCTGACGGGCAGCGAGTCAGAGCTATATCAGCAGCGGCTGTCAGCCAGTTCTAACGGTCAGCGAGTCAGAGCTATATCAGCAGCGGCAGCCAGCCAGTTCTGACGGTCAGCGAGTCAGAGCTATATCAGCAGCGTCTGTCAGCCAGTTATGACGGTCAGCGAGTCAGAGCTATATATCAGCAGCGGCTGTCAGCCAGTTCTGGACGCTGACATCGAGTCACTGACTCCCCAGCGAACAGGTGGCAATCTGAGGCGCAAGCAGAGGTAGTTTAAATTTGCCTGTCTTTGCAAACTGAGGTAATACGAATTTCGGTTGTCTTGATGTGTGAGATGATAGCTGATGCCATTGTGAGAAGAATAAGTTGAAGAAAAATGAGCATAATATGGCAGAAATATCTTTATTGTTTAAATATACCAAATGAAAAATAATCCGAGCTTTCGTGGCTAGCACATTATCAAGGACATCAATATGTCGGCACTAGTGGACGCCTGGAGGAATGGTAGCTGTTGTTGTATTGGTGTGTACTGCACGCTTCACTGGGGCACCCTCCCCGGCCGGGGAGCACAGCCATCGGCCGCACGATATAGCTCAGACTCAGACTGATATAGCTCAGACTCGCTGACCGTCAGAACCGGCAGAACTGACTCGTTGTGTTCGATATATCAGCGAGAACTGGTAACCTATTTGAGTCCTTGATAATGTGCTCGCCACGAAAGCTCGGATTATTTTTAATTTTGTATATTTAAACGATAAAGATATTTCTGTCATATTATGATAATTTCTCTTCAACTTTTTCGGTTGTCTGTCAGTTCATCAAGGGTGATATAATAATAATGTTAGAACACTCCAAGAAAATGGCAATGGCAACGAATGGCAAACAATTAAAGCACACACAAATGTGCATAATTCCATGTTGTATTCAAAATCAAAGGTGATAATGAAGTGCTCATGACGAAACGTGTCCACCCATGAGTCTCCTGTGTCGTATGCCATAATTATCTGGATAAAAATTACAATGCTGTATTATCCTGAGTCAAGTAATAGAAGCACGATGCTGACATACCTAACACCCTCAGTGACAGCACTTGCTTCCAAAATGGCCACGGCAGGACAAAAACGTTGCATGTCACTGCCTGTGATTGGATTTTTGTGGGACCTCGCCAAGAAAGCATTAAAAGAAACATTAAAATGGTACTGCTTAAAGCAAAACAGAGAAGAAAAGTAGCAACCAAAAGCATATTTGCCGAATAGCAAATAATTTAATAATTGATCGACTCAATGCAGAAAAAAACGTAATCGAAAGAAGCTGCCTCCTTGTACATAAGATCCACAGATGTAGGAGAACCAAGATGATCGGGAGCAATGGGCACAGGGCCCCAGAGGTCAGAGGTCACGGGAGTCGGGGGTATACCGAGCCAAATGTCCCAGGAGCTGTGCAGGGGCCCAGAGGTTCCATGAATCAGAGGTTTACCTATACAAAGGTCCCGGGAGCTCGGTTCAGGGTTCATGGGTTCAGGGTTCCAGAAGTCCCGGACGTCGGGGGTTCACTTCCAGGGTTCAGATTGTCAGCAAGTGAGTGAGAAATCCTGGGAGATACTCCGAGGTCTCACAACTGCGGGCGATTTCAACGCCTGGATGTTGAATTTTCTTCAAGATGTTGTTTAGAGCATCTTTGGTAACCTATTATTCCGATCGTCACTTGTCACAAAAACGCAGGGTTGGAAAAAACCCGGGTTTTTCATCAAAACCCACTGGGTAGTGGGTTTTTTGTGGGTTTTATGGGTGGTTTTTTGGGGGTTTTCACTCGCTCTTCGCCATGCGATATATGCTGGAATGTCCCAATTTGGAAACTTTTTAAGCATCGCAAACATTTATTAAGGAAAGGATGTATTCAGAGCATTTGATGCATGCGACTACAAATACTACATGACCACATTCATTTAACATTTCAAATATCGCATCTTATTGAGTCAGTAGAGATGGGATTGCAACTGGATGACGTTGTTCCTTGAACAAGGTTGGGAGGCCTGAATGGTGGAATGGGGGAAATACAACATTATTACCTTCTTACTCATCTAAATCGGAAACAAAATACATCAACTCAATGATGCATCCAATCGTCTATTGATTTGCTAAAACAAAATAGCGTGGACATTGTGCATACATTTGGATGAAAACCCGGGTTGGGTTTTTTGTTTTAAAAAAAACAACAACAAGGAAAAAAACGAGGTAGTGGGTTTTGGGTAGTGCCAACCCTGCAAAAACGCGCATCCGTCTTGTGCAAAGCTGACACTAAAAGATGAAGACACACTCAAATAAACAAACATATTTATAAAAACGGAATACGAAAAGGATGCCTGACGCATGCAACCCAAGGGAACCCATGGTAACTGAGACCGCCACAGGGACAGAACTTGGTTACCGATGATGGCGCGTTGTCTATTCGCAGCTGTCTGTGTGACCTGCACGGGGTCAAAGCGGTCAGTGTCGGTAAGGAGTTGATGACCTCTGTGTCGGTCAGACGGTAGAGTGACCCCTGTGTGGGTAGACTGGAACAGAGACCCACTCAGGCGGGGGCAAGTGACCAGGGCGGAGAGCGGGCGACCAGCCATGCGCGCGAGGGCACGACCGCCTTTCGCAGTGAGCTTGGACTTTCCCAGAGCACTGCCCCTGAGCAGCCAGCATGGTGCCCCACCCCACCCCACCCTCCCCACTCAAAGGAGTCCCATGCCACTCCGTCCCACTCCCCACGTCCGTCCCATCTCTCTAGTTCCGTGAATAACCGCTCTATCCCCGCCGCCCGAGTCGCCTCAGTCGCTGAAGGTACAGGGGTACTCAGGAGTAATACCGCCCAGTGTCATCCGCAGACTGACCTCATCTCCAGCATATATTGTGATCCGCACAGAACTCGTCCACAGGCACCCACTTCAGACCAGCAGCGGCCGGCACTCCGCCAGTAAGACAAGTCCTGTTACCTGCTCCGGTTCTGCCCTGGCCATGTCACGGCCGTCCGACCGACCGGAACTGGCGATGTGAAGCGAAAAGGCGCCGTCACCGCCGTCCGTCCAGCGGTCATTCGGACGACCCGCACGACTGTCCACGCGCTGCGAAACCGACCGTCATTCAAACCAGGCACTCGTGAACTCGACAAACAGATCGTATCAAGCACGATCCGTGAAAATACTCGAGAAATGGTGTAGTGGTTAGAGCGATCTGAACACACATGATGTCGCAGCAAATGAGCGAATCGTGATTTCGAGAATGGCCGCCAGGTTTTATGTTCATGTTTCCCTTGTGTAAGAGAGAGTCGTAAGAGTTATAAGCGGGTTGGGTGCAATAACAATGCTACCATCTTTGAGCATATCAGTTTGTCAATCGCATGACAGCCACATCACTGGGATATGATGGGAAATACCAGCCAGCTCTCTTATCAGCTCTCCCACCAGAGTGCGACGATCATCTCGTTCACGTCCGCCCGACTGGTCACAAGTCGCTATAGCCGCATGCCGATGTCGATTCATGATTAACCCGCGCACTGCAGGGGGGTTGATTTTCGCCCCCCCCCCTCAGGTTTTGCAGGAGTAGCGAAAAAAGAGCGGAGCGCAGCGCCGCCAAATTTCGTACACCTATTTGGGCATCAATTACCCACACTTTGGAAAAGTTTTGACTTGAGATCATCTCAGGTCAGGTCACAAGTTAATGTCAAGTGACCTTACCTTCAAAAATGTTTGTGTTCGTGCCAAAGCCACAGTCTTTTCCGAAAAGTTTGAAACATGCAGGATTTCATACGGATATCAGTACCTACAATTCGTTTATCTCGGATTTTTTGTATCGGTAACCAAAGGTCAGGTCAATTGCCTGACCTCCCCATTATAAGTGAATGGGAAAATAAACAAATGTTTTCAGAAAACATGCATTGGATCAGGCTAATTATTTCAGAATCATGTTATTTTAGCTCATTATGGATGATCCAGGTGCAATTGGTGCTCAGTGATTTCTGCAAGGTCATCTGAGGTCATCTGAGGTCATCAGCAATGATTGGCTAATAATTATTGATATAAAAGAGATAGAGACGAGCAGTTGACACCACTATGTTCGTCTTGTCTGGCCGCGTTGCCCCATATGCAACATGACCGACCTGGGTCACCAAATGAGTTGACCTGAGGTCCAAATTTGAATGTATTGACCTTAACAGGTCACCGTGTATAATTTCAAAGCCCTCGATGAGAAAACCGATGGCGTCAAAATTAATTTACCTATCTGTGTTAGGTGAGAATGCTGTCACGAAAAACGTGCTTTGCCTAAAATAGCCTTTTTGACCTTTCATGACCTCTGGAGCCTAAACTATTGATCTGAGCTCAATTTTGAGGGCATATGAGCGATTTCAAATTTAAATAGCCATCTATTGCTTCTGTAATCGTTTGCTCCTAGCTATCATAGTTTCCGAGATAATCGGGGGTTTCTGGATGAGAGTCCTAAAACCGGAAAATCTGACCTTTGGTGACCACTGGTGACCTCAATTGTGACCTGATCCAAGAAAAGACAGAAATACCTTTCGATAGAGCTTGTCTAGAGCTATCTAATGCCGTTTTTCCGCTTGTCGCTAACGTTGCGTAGTTTTTCGAGATTTTTCACGGGGGCGGAAATCCCCAACCCCCTGCAGTACTGTGTTCGCGCGAACCCCCTGCGGCCTGCAATGCGCGGGTTAACCCTCGCCCTGGTGGGGGGCCATTTTTACCCCCTGATATTTTTCAGAAATGTCGGGAAAACGGCGGCGCCAAATTTGGCACAGCAGTATGAGCATCAATTACCGACGTTGTGTAAGAGTGATGACCTCGCGTCATCTCAGGTTAAGTCCTGACACCAGGCCACGTCAAGTGACCTTACCTCAAAAATGTTTGTGGTCGTGCCAAAGCCATTGTTTGTCCGATAAAATAGAAACTTACATGATTTCATATGGTCAGAAGTACCTACAATTCGTAATACTCATTTTTGTTATCGGTGACCTAATGTCAAGTTAATTTCGTGAAATCCCCATTATAAGTCAATTAAAAAAAATGAAAATTTTCCTATTCAGAGAACATGCAGAGAACATTCAGAGATCAGGTCATTATTTCACAATCATGCTATTTTAGCTCATTATTGATGACCCAGGAGCAATTTTATCTCAGTGACCTCTGCAAGTCAGCTGAGGTTACTAGCTCTTATTTGACAATAACACTTGATAGAATAAAGATAGAGAGGTACAACTGGTACTACTGTCTTTGTCTCGTCGAGAAAACTCGCCTATATGCAGCGTGACCTACCTGGGTGAAACCTGGTGATCTGGTGACCTTGACGTGAGGTCAAATTTTGAACGACCGATAAGAAATTATCCACGAAAAGCTTTTGGAATAAAATGTCATCGTGACCTTCGGTGACCTCCGGAGCCTTAGTTTGTGGTCGTGCCAAAGCCATTGTTTGTCCGATAAAACAGAAAGACCTGAGGTGAAATTTCAGGTTCAGGACACCAATGGTGATTGCATTTTCCAAGAGCTTTCGATTGTCATTCTTCCGTTTCTTCTCAGCTATCATAGTTCCAGAGATATTTGGATAGATCTGGAGCAAAGTCCTAACCTTGGAAAATTTGACCCTTTGATGACCTCTGGTGACCTCAATATTGACCGGAGCCAAAAATGTCTGCAGTAGCTTCAAATGTCCTTGCCGGGAACTTTCCAACGTTGTTTTCTGCGTCTTTCTAACAGTTTTAGTTTTCGAGTTAGGTGAGGTATGTATACTTCCGCCCCCCCCCCGCCTACCAGGGCGAAGTTGTCTCAGAGGCCCACCGGAGCGCGGGTTAATACATCTGCCCTGATCAGGAGCTCGGTATCAGCTCACTCTGGCAGAGGTGTACCAATATTGTGTGCCAGCACCGCTCCGAGAAAGAAGCCGATCTGAAATCGGTAGCTCGAACCTGGAATAAAGGCGTCACAGGGGCCTCGGCCCTGTAGAAGAAACGATACATCATGTTCAGTTTCTGGTATGCAAGCCGATAAGTTGATCCCCAGCCCTCTAGTACAGCATGAGTTCAAACCCTCAAAACCCGCGCAGCAAGTTTCGGTCGACTTCTCGAGCTCTGACCTGGACCTCATCTCCCCGATCCTACCTCCAGAGCTGTAGTCTCATCTCCCCGATCCTACCTCCAGAGCTGTAGTCTCATCTCTCCCGATCGCTATCCAGTACTTAAGTCTATCTCCGATCTACCTCCAGAGCTGGAGTCATCTGCCGCGATCCTACTCCAGAGCTGGAGTCTCTATCTCCCCGATCCTACCCTCCAGAGCTGGAGTCTCATCTCCTCCGATCCCTATACCTCCAGAGGTGGAGTCCCATCTCCCCGATCCACTACCCAGAGCTGGAGTTCATCTCCCCGATCCTACCTCCATAACTAGGATTTCCTCATCTATGCCGTCCTACATCCAGTACTGGGATCTCATCTCCCCGATCTACCTCAGAAGCTGGAGTCCATCTCCCGATCCTACTCCAGTGCTGGAGTCTCATCTCCCCGATCCTACCTCCAGAGCTCGAGCCTCATCTCCCCGATCCTAGCTCCAGAGCTGGACCTCATCTCCCCGATCCTACCTCCAGTACTGGAGTCTCATCTCCCCGATCCTACCTCCAGTACTGGAGTCTCATCTCCCCGATCCTACCTCAGAGCTTGATCTCATCTCCCGAATCCTACTCCAGAGCTGTAGTCTCATCTCCCCGATCCTACCCTCCAGAGCTCGAGCTACATCTCCCCGAATTTTCCCCCCCTGACCTCCACGTAACTGAGTCTAATCTCCCGATCCTACCTCCAATACTGGAGTCCTCAATCTCCCGATCCTACCTCCAGTGCTGGGAGATCTCATCTCCGCGATCCTACCTCCAAGTCGAAGCCCTCATCTCCCCGATCCTAGCTCCTAGTGTGGAGTACTCATCTCCCCGATCCTACTCCACAGAGCTGGAGTCTCATCTTCGCGCGATCCTACCCTGCCGGAGAGCTGGAGTCTCATGCTCCCGACCTACCTCCAGTGCTAGGGAGTCTATCTCCCCGATCTAGCTCCAGAGTGGGAGGTCCATTCTCTGTACTTCCCCGGATCCTACCTCCAGTGCTGGAGTCTCATCTCCCCGATCCTACCTCCAGTACTGGAGTCTCATCTCCCCGATCCTACCTCCAGCGCTCGAGCCTCATCTCCCCGATCCAGTACTGGAGCGGACCACGAGCCGGGCCGCCAGTCTGGCGGCTCACTTTCTCACTCTCACGGCCGGCAGACGCGGCCAGACGCGGTCCGCATTGTGTCGCAGCGGGCGGCCTGATCGTGAACTATAAATTCGGCCGGTTTTTACAGCTGCAGTGACATGAGCCGGCCGGCCGACGGACTCATCATAATCAGCGGCGACCGCAGTGATCCGGTACTTCACACGGCGCGGGGTACCGTACAGCGCCTAACGGCCCATTACCGGGCGGTAATTAAACCCAGATTGAAACGTTTATTCCGGCAACCGGACAGCCGCAGAAGAAATGTACCGTTCGATGCAAACAAGCCAGTGCCCACTTTGGGGCCACTAGCCGCACCTTGGGCGATCCGCACAGCGTGAATATGAGCTAACTGTTGGTGTTCACACTGAAGCTCATTAAGCAACACATGGCTCTTCGTACATATCTAAAAGTCAGCTAGCAAATGTCCGTGACAGCCAGCACTGCCTAGTTTAATTCCCAGTGCGACGCTCCAGCCCGGGCACCCCGTGGCGATCTGGAGCGTCCTTCCCACCTGCGGGCAGCGTTGCAGACCCAGTCAGTTCGCCGCGGGTATGTGATTTTCAACCTTGCCGCCACGCGACGACGCCGCATCCGCCGCTCCAGCCCGCTCACTGCAACTAACCGCCGCTGTGGCCGCGCTCTCTGAGCCTCCGGACTGTTGGCCCGCTCCTCCACTCCACCGCTGTTGACCCGCTCCTGCACTCCGGCCTGCTGAGTGGCCCGCTCGTTCTATGTGCACGTCAGCACCGCTGGTGGCCCCCGCTCCTCGCAGAGTTTACTCCGTCCGCTTGTGGCCCGCTCCTGATCTCCACCGCTGGCGGCCCGCTCCTGCAACTCCACCCGCTCCAGCCCTCCTGCACTCCAACCGGCCCAGCCGCTCTGGGGCACTCTCCCGCTGTGGGCCCCGGCGGCTCCTGCATCTCCACCCGCGCTGTGGCCCCGCTCCTAGCACTCCACCGCTGTGGGCCCGGCTCCTGCAACTCCGATTCGCTGCGGCCCCGGCTCCTGGGCACACTCCACCGCTCAGCCCGCTCCTATGGCACTCCCCGCTGTGGCCACGAGCTTCCTGCAACTCGCGTACGAGTGACTAAGAGGTTAACGAGTATACTGATAAATCACTTGCCAAAGAACATGTTCACGATAACTGTAATTTGCGCAGTGAAAACCAGCACAATAAAGCTTGGAAACCTAGAGACATGGGACCAAGCACAGGAGGGCTTTCGATGCACTTGTATGTATTTGTCGGTAGTCCAATTAAGTAGATCAAAACTTCTTCTTAAAGGGAATGTTTCACTTCTCTGAAAGTTGTCCAATGTACGCCGCTTGTGGTGCAAAATATGAAGTATTGCTTGCCGAACACGGATTACTGACATTTGGTTTTCTCATAAACAGTGCTCAATTTCATGAACAAACTGAAGTTTTATATTTGGGCTAATGACGTTCATAATGAAGAATTTTTGGAAATATAAAAACCTTCCACGATGATAGTTAAAATAACCGGTAACCTCATAATAAGAAGTAAAGGAAAAATACATAAATTTATGTCCGAAATTATATTGTTGAACAATATTTCGCTTTAAAGCTTCGTCCAAGCATGACAATTAAAACCTCACGCTGCAATATGTATGACGTAAGTGTATGGCATAATGTATCAGGGAAATGTAAACCAATCTAACCTTCATCAACATTGATAAAAGCAGAGATTTGACGAATGCAGGGCTTTAAGAGGCTACCTAATACAACTAGGGCCTTATTATTTTGGGCAGATGTGCAAACCAAACTCAAATTTACTTTCTGAATTAGAAACCTCTGTGGGGTGTTGCTTAACTTCTACACACCTAATTCTGTAGTTTCAAATGGAAATCCCAACACTTGGCTATCTCAACTCAAATCTAATGTAAATGGTGAAACATTCCCCTTTAAAGGGAGTGTCCTATGTCGTTGAAATGTAAAATAATGTTTTTCTTACGGGTAAGAAGCTTTTGTTTGATCATTGGGTTACGAATAAAAAAATATCCATCACGTCTGGAAAGCTTTAGTTGAATTTTTACTTATATTCTGTTTTGCATGTGTTTTGTTTCAAAACCCATAAACGATCGCCACTATAAACAGAGTAACGAAGATGTTACCTATAATGGCGCAACAAAGACGATAAACAAACCCATACGAACAATGTATGGGTTTGTGTATAGTTATCGAGGCTCTGTTCGGCAGCTGCTATCAGTGCTCACGAGTTGTTTTCTAATGGCCAACGCTAACAATATATGCTAGCGTTGTAATTTAAGAGCAATACTTCTAGTAGCGAAAGCTCTCTGGCGAATATTGATAATTTTGTTCCGCCTGAATGATCTTGGCGAATTTGGAATATATCAGCAACTATAGTAAATCTGGGGAAATGAAGTGCATGGCTAAATTCAGAAAAATATGTTCTGCGAACTAATGTCAACAACTCCACATGACCAATGTGAACTTAGGCACACTCCCTTTAACGACTGGGGGTCCAATAGATAAACACCAGCTGCGTTATTTTCACGGAGCGAATCACCGGGGGTAACTTTCGTGTCGATTTTTCCTCTCCGACCACACACACGACGCCATGACACCGCGTCGGCCGTCTCTCGGGAGACCGCCGCGCGCCGTGATCGCCGCAGCCGCGTCACGAACGTCGCCAGTCGTGACCGGCGCGGCAGAGGTGTCTCCAGCGCGCACCGATCGCCGCCGAAACGTACAGTTGCGCCACGCACGCCGCCGAAGCTGCGCCACCGTCACCGCCGATGCCGAGGCTTGAGAAATTGCGTACTGTTTGGCGCAGGCAAGACTAACGTGGCGCAACGGTGGCAATTGCGCTGCGGGGGACGGCGCAATAGCTAGCCACGACTGAAGTACATGAAAAAGAGTGCCTCCAACGGCCAATGGGAAAGCTGAACGGAAGGGAGCAACCATTTGGTGAAAATATGTCATGGTTCACCACTAGAAACGGCGTTTGTCGAACCATGTCACATGCCATTAAGTTATCGCATCTAAGGTGCCTTTGAGCGAGGTCCCTCACGGCACTAGAAAACATGTTTCTAGCTCCAACAACGATTGGTATAACTCCGAGGGGCTGGACGAGAGCTTGAACCAGAGACGCCACAGCCCACACATAGTGCGCGCACGGCTAACAGCGGTGGACGCGGTCGGGTTTTTACACCTTGGCAGAATTAAATGTCGAAAGCTGTCCGTGACGCAAAGCCTCGGCACGGTCCTCACACATACACACACTGCCTTTACCTGATCACGACCTCTGCCACCGACCGCAGAACATCGCAGTCAACGACAAATAGCTAACTCGAGCCGGAGTGCGAACCTCAGTCGACCTGAACATCCTCCTCCCCAGGACGGGCGGGCTCTAGTGATGATGATGATGATTGGTGTTTTAAGGCGCTGCGACAGCGAATGTCACATTGCGCCCAGGCGGGCTCTAGTGAGCAGCCGGGTAAGCGTGTTCACCAACTGAGCTACCGGGAGGCTGCAGGCTACAGGGTAGCGGCAAGTTACGGGGAGGCTACAGGCTACGGGAGATGCTGCAGGATATGGGAAGGCTGTAGGCTACGGGGGATGCTGCAGATTACGGGGAGGCAGCAGGCTACGGGGGAGGCTACAGGCTACGGGGGAGGCTGCAGGCTACAGGGTAGCGGCAAGTTACGGGGAGGCTACAGGCTACGGGAGATGCTGCAGGCTATGGGAAGGCTGTAGGCTACGGGGGAGAGTGCAGGCTACGGGGGGCTACAGGCTACGGGGGAGGCAGCAGGCTACGGGGGAGGCTACAGGCTACAGGGGAGGCTACAGGCTACGGGGGAGGCTACAGGCTACGGGGGAGGCTGCATGCTTCGAGAAGGCTGTAGGCTAAGTAGAAGGTTGTAGCCTGCAGTCTACGGGGAAGGCTACAGGCTAAGTAAGGGGCTGCAGACTACCGGGGAGATTGCAGGCTGGCTGTGGCTGGGAGAGGCTGCAGGCTGACTCAGACTGCTGAGCGAGGCCGCAGGCTGGCCGAGGCCGGGGAGTTTCCAGGCTAGTTCAGACTGGGGAGGCTGCAGGCTGGCTGTGGCTGGGAGAGACTGCCGACTGACTCAGGCTGAAAAGGCTGCAGGTTGACTGGAGGAAGGCTGCAGCGCTGATAACTGTTCGCCAGCGGCGCTGACCGGATGCTGACGCAGACGTCCGTCCCCGATGGAAACTAACCTCGGCTCGCTCGTGATCGGCGGGCTCTAATCGCGTGTTATCGATGCCATTTTTCGGCATCTGCACTGGAAATGTTTATACTGCAGAGTGCACGTTCTCCACTTATCTGGGCGGCCAGCGCAAGACAAAGCCGGGTCGTGAGAGAGAGAACGATGCTATCGAAGTCCACTAAGATACAGATTCTACGAATAATTAGTGATTATCAGTTAACGTCCGCAGCGTTTGAGATATGTGCAAATGTATTCTTACGGTAGAATATAGCAGGCTGGGTGTATAACAGACGGCGCAGAGCCATGGCTGAATTTCAGGTTTCGTGATTTCACATACCTTCCCACCGTTTGCGAGGCCCCACCTTACTGGACGTCGGCGGAATCAGATCTTATCGCCCGATTTGGAGGGACTTAATAGATACACGCTTTTTATCGCCAATAACACAGGATTTCATCGGAAATTGATCAGAGCGAAAAAAGCGGGGATATATGATATACTACAATATTAGAACAATGAAAAGCTCATATAAAAATACAACTTTGTCAGAGGATTTCGGCCAGGAAAATATAACGAAGAAAAATAGTTTGCTTTTGATGTTTTGTCTGATAAATTGTAGCAGTAATGCACCGCTATTTGAATCGAGGCAAATGACCGCATCTAATTGTAACTGGCTGACCACATATTTGCATTTGCCCAGGTCGAACCGGTTAAACTGTATGCAAGGATTTTCTTAAGTAGGCCGGATTAAATTTGACAACCTTGTTAGAGACCAATGTTCAGTAGTCAGCACTGCTTGGCATTCGGTCGGCCAACAGACGAGTCATTGCGGGCTCCGTCAAATCACCGATGTGACCTGTATGCGAGGATCTGCATACGTCGACCTGTACGCGAGTATCACCGAATCGGTGATACTCGGTGACACGTCGACGTCGCGTCGGTGACGCGTCGACGTCGCGTCGGTGACGCGTCAACGTCGCGTCGGTGACACGTCGACGTCGCGCGACGGCGAGCTCAGCAGGCGGCGCACTCTCTGGTGCGGTGGGCTCGCGACTCGAAGATGGTTGTGGCGAGCGAGAAGACGCGGGTGCTAGTACTCTCCCAGGCCCCGAGAGATGCGGTTGATTGTACTGTTACGATGGGTTCTATGCCTGTTAAACACGCTTGGTCTCTTAAGGTCTGGCTATATTACACTTGCGCTCACCAAACCAGCACTCAACCAGCACTCACCAAACCAGCACCCCGGGGCACCGGCACGGCAGGGTAGCAGGCAGCCAAAACGGCCTCCCGCCAGGAAGAGCCGCTATCGCGACCGACGACTACCCCAAAACGGTGCGCGGTGTACCCATCCTAACTACGAAAGCACTGCCGTGAAAAGGTAAGGCTTCTCTGCACAGAAAAGCAGTGGAGTGCAACTCCCGGGAGTGGCCCGGGCTAGTTCAGAAGACAAGGAAGCTCCTTCTGGCCACAGAGAAGCGACAGATTGTACAGGCACAGGGGCATCACTTCTGGCAACAGAAGAGAGCGGAGATCAGTGGGCGGCAGTGACCTTACCTAGCAGCCGGGAGCTGGGACCCGACTGACCCACCGGTCTCAGCATGACCCCGACAATGGCTCTGCCGTACCAGCTCGCGCCCCTGATTGGCGGAGATCACGTGACCCGTCGCAGCGGGTAAACAAAACGACAACATCAATAAATAACATATAACAGTAGCGGGAATGGAACCCGAGACCATCGGCTCTCGCTTAACGCTCCTAAGACCACTCGGCCAACTGAATGACATGCGTACTACCGCGGACCTGCAGGATCTCCTCAGCCGCACCCGCCCACACACAGCCCGGCCGGCTAAGGATCCAGTCAGGCCGGTCACGCCACCCCAGCCGCCTCGGGGCGCCGAGTCGCCGGACGGTCAAAGGCAGCTAGCTACTGACCCACACCACGCGCGGCGCAACGTAACACATAGTACAATTAGCACAGCGTAACAGTACCATCAACCTGTTGCAGGGGATACTGTGACCTCGGGAGACCACTTCAAACTGCTGGGAGTCACCCTGAACCGCACCCTGCACTTCAGAGCTCACTGCAGGAATCTGCGTCAGAAGACCCGACCTCGCGTCGTCAAGCTCATAAGGATGACGGGACGCGACTGAGGGCTGAGGGAGAACCAACTGCGAACAATGGCCAACGGCTACGTAAGAGGGTCGCAGGAGCACGCTGCTGCGGCCTGGCTCCCCGCTACTCCCGTCTCCCACATCGAAGTTCTCGAGCGCGAGGTGCGGGCAGCGGCACGAATCATTACCGGATGTCCAGTGTCGACACGAATACACGCTCTTCTGGCGGAGGCCGGCCTGGCCCCGGTCACGTCCCGCCGGCTCGCGCTGGCGGCCCGGTTCCTGGCCAAGGCGAGGGCCCTGACGCTGGACGACCCGCTCCGGACGATCGCGGACTCATCAGTGCCCCCTCGCCTGTCAACGTCACCGGTTGGAGGGAGGTGGGCCTTGCGGTCTGGGAGTCGGCGGGAGTGACGGCAGTGGACGGGCTCCGACAGTGTGAACTTCCGTCTGGACATCGGGACGGGTTTACCGGTGGGAGCCTCTACACAGAAGAAACTTGAAGTGGCTAAGCATCACCTGGCCGCCCTACCCCAATGCGCCCCCTGGGTGTGGACCGACGGCGCGGCTGATGGAGGAGTTACCGACGGCTGAGTGGGAGTCTACATCGAGATGCCGGACGGCGAAACCCGTGAACTGCGGGAGGCCGCCAGTAGACTCTGCTCCAGCTACAGGGCAGAACTGGTGGCCCTCCACGCCGCCCTCAACCACCTGCAGGCGCAACTGGCTCATACCCGAGACCAAGTGGTGCATATACACCGACTCCCAGGCGTCCTCAGGAAGCTGCAGAGAGGACCGCTGGCCCAGTCTGCACCACTCACGGTCTCCATATGGAAACTCCTGCTGGACTTCACATCGGACGGCCCAAAAACTACACCTGCCGTGGGTGCCGTCCCACTGCCGGCTGCGGGGGGATGAGCGCGTCGACGACCTCGCCAAGAACGCGACAGCTCTCCCGCAGTCCGACGTTCCAGTTGACGTCACGAATGTGCACCGTGCGGCGGCGAGAGCGGCGCGCCTGCAGGATGGTATCGCACGCTGATGGGCGGTAGGCTCTCTCGCCGGCGCAACGCCGTGACAGATTCAAGGCCATCGACGCACACGAGCTCCGCGCGGGACACTGGTCCGGGTCCGCCCAGTACCTCCACCGCATCGGCCGTAACCCCTCGCCGAGGTGCGCTCAGTGCAGTGACCTACGCTGCGAGGCGAGCTAGTGCCGCGCCTGCGGGGAGGAAGCGGACACCCCGGCCCATGTCCTGCTGCGATGCCCGGCGCTGATGGGTGCATCACCGCATCTTCGGGACGCTGGTGCCATCACCGAAGGACGTCAGACAGGACGACGCGGTGGTGGTCCTGGCGGAGGCCACCAGCCAGGACCACCACCGTGTCTTAGGGAACCTCCAGAGTCGCGAATGACTATGGCTCGCGGAAGCGAGCCCGGAGGGAGTCAACAGCAACAGGATCTGCATACGAATGTGAACGTGAAGGATGGCCAGACTAAATAGGTATGTCTGTGTCTCAAGAGAATTTCATAAAACGCTTGTGCTATGTATGATCAAATTAGCGATTCAATAAGCTATAATTTCGCATGTGTATGCGTTAAGTACTTACTGTTGAGTTGAAGGTTTACTGGAGTGACTCAGCACATCATATGGTTAAATTCAAACAGTTTATCGGCAAATCAACAGTTTTTGCATGAACACCAGAATAGAATCCGATTAAAGGCAGGCGAGGTGTGCAAATTTGTGAGAGCCCTATAAGAGACAAAAAGATATCCCTGATCTACAAATATTACCGAACAAAAATCCTAGGATACAATTACAATTAAATCCTCACGCCCATGGGAGTGCCAATTAGCATCTAGAGCGGATTTCGGTGGCAGCAGATAAAAACAACGCGCCCCAAATGCAAACAATTCACAATGGCGCCAGAGCCGGATGTAATGCAGCACCGGCTAAATCCGATGAATGTGTTCATTTACTCTTAAATCGGCCAAAACAAAACTGCTTTGTAGACTCTTTTCATCAAAAGCAACATCCGTACAGGCCAATGCCGACAATAACGAAAAATAACTCAGTTTCCAGTCAGCAGGCATAATCAGTAGGTCGATGAACAACAAGCAACAAATACTGCTCCGCATCTGCAGATCCGGCCCGAGCAGAGCTGGCAACAATTCGCTTTCTTTTCCCGTTAGAATTATACCATCCCAACTTACTTATTTTGCGTTGCAGTCACTAAAAACCCACAAAGTTCCCTCAACTAATTGCTAGCTCACAATCTCGATCCGACATCAAACGGTAGACACCGGTGGCGGTTCCTCGCAGCAATCCTGCACCGCTCGCTGGGAGCCGACTGAAGCATCCGCGCCGTTCGCTGAACGAGTGAGGGTGTTCGAGGGAACGACATCACCGCCAGGATACAGCACCACCAGGTGCAGCGGTGGCCAGCATTAGCATAGACACATCCTGCTGCACCTCCGGGCCCCCACAGGACACGGGAGAAGAGACGAGCGACCAAGCCGTTGTTTACGCGTGATTTATTCCGGTTACTAAGAGGGTAATGTATGCGCTAATGAATGGCGAAGATTTTCCCGTTCTTTTCGCGCAATCGACCTCCACAAATGGAGGCGCCACATATTTCCACATATTATCACGTATTATCTCCCGAGCCGGACACATTCACTTTGTTTCCAAAAACAAGGGTGAGCTTAGCACTTAACAGCCAATTCGAATCGCCCACTGTAGCAGGACCCGGAGCATTGCACTGAAGGTTTTATGGTACATTCTGCGAACGTCTGAAGAAGCTGCGTAATTTGAAGCAACTATCCAAGGATTTAAAATATTTACTGAGCCTTCCATAACTGAATACAAATCACAGAAGTCTGAACATTGTTCTTTAAGTCGAGACAGCCCGCTAGGTTCCAAGTATTAAATAGAATACCGGTAAGTGTACCTCTTTTTACTGCTGCTACATATGGTGGTAATGTTGACCTGTTTAGTCACCTTGTTTGTGGTATTATGCATAATGAATACGCACCACCACACCGAACTACTTTGAGCTAAGGATGGCTTCACCTCCCACCCAAAGGATTTTACCCAAGCAGCATTAGTTTTGGCGATAAAAAACGTAGGATTTTATTTGAGCACACCTTGGGAGTATATTTTAGCGAGTTCGGGAAATCCGCATAACGCTTTTCATGAAGGCAGTACACACTTTCCAGTCAAAAATTTGTAAGAATAATGATGCGTAAATGTGCTAGGCCAATAGCAAAATATAATATATTTAATTACAATATTGTTGGACCTTTCAGCCTGCTACTTGTTCCGTAGGCGTAAAAATATGGTGACTTACGTACCTACTGAAAAACATATGCGTCATATGTAATGTAAAAACATAATCAGAGAGTGGGGACTTCTATTTTTATATGAAAGACCGTACAACTAGTTCAAAATAAGTACAAATTGCTGCTTGAAAGGCTGTTCCACATGTTATATTGGGACAGTTATATACTAATATGGTTTTGATGCTTAGTGCTTAGCCAAATCACATAATATAAAACCCAAGGTTATAAATATCCAGACTCCACTAACTTTGCCCTCCTTGCAAAGACAGATCTTACCAACTCTGAAAACCCTCACAAACTCTGTGCATTACTATTGTGTTCTCAACCTTAAACATGCGACTGTGTTACAGTGAGGCCGGTCTGCCGTGGAATTGACCAGAACACCGCCCTGAGAGTGAACGTGGGAGGGCTGGATCGCCATGAGTGCGAACACACCCCGAACACGGACAATAGAACAAAAATCACTGCAACACCTGCTAAGTCTCTTAGCGCGACCAGGTTCGCTGTTCATTTTGTCACCACTGCGAGGCGTCGGTTCCCGTGCACCGTGCGCTATGAACAAAAGGGTTAATTTTATAAAAGGGTTGCAACTCTCAGTTCCTGTGCACGACGTGACAATGTAAGCGATGCAAACAAGTGTCATACATTTAAGCTGCGTTCTGAAACGTTGAACGTTTTGTAACTAAAATTGGCGGCATTGTCTTCAGGGGTGCCAGCACATGTATGTTCGCATCTTACAAATTAAGCCTCTAAATGGCGGACCAGTTGTGCTTAACACTGAGAACCTGGGATGCTGTCCAAAGTCTACGATTCGTTGACCTTTCGTCGAGGCCTAATTCAATGAGAGCATTATAGCTCATGAGGAGCGAGCAGCACCGAAAATGTCAGCAGGGCGTTCGCTCTGGCAGACAACCGCGAACATGTGCACTATGCAGACATGTAAAAATCAGCCAACCGCAATGTCATTCAACAAAGAAAGTATCCAACAGCAACTCATTAGCTCAAATCGAGGAAGTTAGCCTATTTGCAATGGCATGTAAAACTAACACAACTTAACAATTATATAATGAGGAAATTCATTGGGTACTGATCACCAGAAAACGTGTAATTTAGTTTAACAGCGTATGTGGCATGAGGCAGGGATTGCCAGACCACAGGCATCTTCATTCAATTACAACGCCATCCAATACACATACACACATACTCTCAGTCTTACAACACATAATGGCTATGAGACAAGCATTGCTATTACTGTTGACTTCAGCCGAATGAAATCATATGTTCCCTAAGGGCGTGGTAAAGAAGGACGTGTAGCTGTATTTAGCAGATAGTGGAGTTTTTTAAGTGATGATAATAATGTAAAGGCCCACCTAATTGCAAACCAGAACGGAGATAAAATCTCCAAGAGTAACCGTATCACTGAAAGACCATGTCGATATGCGGACAGGCGAAGAAGTAACCACGTGGCAAGTGACACAAAATGTCCTGCCATCTCCTAATGAGAACCCAGAGATCGGTGTTGATCCGAGCAGATTTAGCTCATGGTAAAAATGAAATTAATTCGTCCAAGCCCATCAACTAAGTGTTCACAAACCAAGGTAACAATCATACAACGTCAGACACCGTTAGCAGGATATATTTGAGTAAATTGGAATTAAACGAAATGACAACGAAGCAATCGCTGCGGAGAAAGTGTCTGAGAGGACACAGATGCATTAAAGTTGCATCGACGTGGGTCGATACGTAATACGCTGCCATGCCGCTGTTCTCGAATATTTATAAACAGACCTCCACAACAAGGTACAAAGACCAGCAAAGGAGCATTTTATCATTCACCGGCGTTTTCTGAGCCAGGAGCAGCCACGTTAGTCTCTGTTCTTAAAGAGAGTCATGTCCGCCCCTGTAGCTCAGTCGGGAGAGCGCTGGGCTTCTGACCTATTCCGGTAGTGGCAGCCCGGGTTTCGAGTGCGCTTCTGTCGCTCTCGGGCTGTATTTGCTTCCTGACGCGGATGGCTGCGGCGGTGGGCAGCGGTCGTACCTGAAAGGTCAGGTGACGTCAGTTGAGCTGTGGCTGGACGCGTGTTCCATGTGTAGGTGTGCGGGCATCGTAACGAACTTTTCGGTCCTAGAATTCTGGCCGACTTCCAGGAATTGTTATCTGATATGTCGGGTGTGTGTGGGTTATGGGCCTGCGAAACAAGCTCTGCTTAGCGTGGGTCCTGACCTCGGAAATCCATCCATACAGAACATTCGGACTAAATTTATAATAATAAAAATCGTCAAAAATAAACCATGTGCCAATGTTGTAATGACGTTCTGCCGCTTTGACGTGTCTCTGGGAGTAGAGGGTGCAAATCTGGTATGTACTGTTAGTGATCGAACGAATGGGTCCTCTTGTGAGCGCTAGCTGTTGCTCTGTGAACATTTGTGGCAGGGAGCCGTTGAGGGTGACTATTTGAGGCGAGCATCAAGAGTGTACGTCATAAATACCTGTATCTAGTTAGGTCCAGAGATAGAGGATAAGTGAGGGACTATAGTACGTGTTCCTACTGTATTTCGCCTATGCGCTCGGAGTGGACTAGGAGTGGATGCGGATAACGTAACAATGCGTGAGGAGACTCAGTGCGCTATGGATTTTGTCTATATATTTGTGGGCGTAAAGGCGACACCTCTGCAATAGTAGTATATATTTTTCATTTTCCGTTTTGGCCCTATCGTTGAATCGGGGTTATTTTTATCTACGTGTTCTCTTTTTGCACGTTTGATGATTTAATTTTTTTCATACTCATTATTTTTTAATATGGGGGAAAACAGTCCATGATAATTGAGTCAAGTTTTCAGAAGGCATAATAGGTAATTAGTTGTTTGATTTATAGGGGCTGCTTGTTAAGGTATTATGTGTTTTCCGACTCTTTTGTTCCGGTGATTTTAAAGTGCTGGATTATTTGCTCCACTGCTGCTTACCCTGGCTATTATCGAATGAGATTCCTGATTGGAGGCTGTCTGAGAACCGTAAGCTTATCAACCCCGGCTCCCCCTTTCATCGCTCCCAACAGCAAGCAAAAGATCATTATAGCCTAGGTTGTATCAAACAAAAATAAATCCCTACCTCCGCTCCAAAACAATACGATCACAATAGCCTCTTCAGTAGATTTTGCAGGAAATTACGAGGATGTAACTCCAATAAATATTTCATATGGGGTCATAAAATGTCCAGTGCTCCTTCAACTTTAAATAGGACAGTAATGAAGTATATAATTAACGCCCTGCAATGACCAGTGGCCGACGCTCTCAATAATTTAACTGCGCTTGGCGAAAGTGTCTCTCATCGTGGTTGCGTGAGTTCCAGGATTAAATGTCGACTCTATTGGCGAGATTGATTGTTCCTCGTTATCCGGCTAACATACTCAGGATTGCATGTTACGAGTCTCGCTTTAGTGTCGGTAATAGAGTCTGTTTGTTCGAGAGTCTATCGGCTCTGTGCTGTTGGGGACATCTCTTGTATGTGTCAGATCCGCCTGTGAACCGATACCTCAGTCCGGTGACATGTCGCAAGAGCAATGCCTCGCTTCATGCCCTGGAGCAGTCCTCTGATTCGCCAGGCCGAGAAATCGACAGAGCCCCTAAGAGAGACAATAGGAAACCAGGGCCTCTAATAAGTCACCTCTCAGGCTGTCACCTGGCCGCTGATAAGAAACGTGCCGTCATATTTATACCGCCGAGCGGGTGCCGAAAATACTGCAACCTTGCCGTGATCTACCGCATTGTGTTCTAACCGTATGCGTGCATGCACGACAAACAGGGTTGGCACTACCCAAAACCCACTACCCGGGTTTTTTTTGTGTTTTGTTTGTTAGGTGGGTATAAGTTTAAACCAAAAATCCACCCGGTTTTTCATCAAAGTGGTTTAAGCAGTTTTCCCCGATTATTTTAAGAAACAAAGAGCTAATTGGTATTGGTGTATCATTGAGTTGGATGCGTTTTGTTTTTAGGCTAAGATGAGTAAAAAGGAAACAATGTTGCATTTCCCTTCATTCCACCATTCAAGACTCCCAACTTCTCACAGGAACATACGTTGTCCATTGAACTCCCATATTCTTACTGACAAAGAGAATTGAGATATTTGGATGTGAAATTTAATCGTGGTAATCTAAGCAAGTAGTATTTTGTTAACGTTTGCCACTAACATCCTTTCTAAGGATGTTTGCATGCTTAAAAGTTTCCAAATTGGAACATTCCAGCATATATTGCATGGCAAAGAGCGAGTGAAAAACACCCAAAAACACCCATAAAACCCACAAAAAAACACTACCCAGTCGGTTTTGATGAAAAACACGTTTTTTTCCAACCCTGACGACAAAAAGTCCATATCATGCACCAATAATAAACCAGTGCGTTCTGTGCGAGCCACGAACACTCCCGGTGATCAGAGGACAGTACCTGATTTGCTCAGCGCCTTGACGGCGAAGGGGACGGCGTCGTAGGGTCGCGGCAGGTCCAGGAACACGGCATCCGCCACGTGATCCAGGCCGAAGCCTTCTCCACACACGTCCCTGCAGACACAGAGGCAGGGGTTACAGTCCATGCTGGTCAACAGCACACCATACGTATTCCCAGCAGCCGCCTCGGGCCCTTTCACCTCCGTCCGCACATGTATAAATATATCCTGTTGAAATTGTTTTCCTAGTAACACAGGCAAGTGGAAGTGGTTCGACATTAATCCCTAAACGTGTCCAGAAGATCTATCTAAACTTTGCAAAGAGCTGTATATGTGTGCATCATAAGATCACACAAAAACACGTCTCCAACCAACACAGGATGACCACAATAACCTTTTGGAAAATCACCACCAGCTCTGATGCCATATGTAATTGATCCCCGAGAACCACCAACAACACCGATCCCGTAACACCCTATTGCCAACCACTCGCCAGGTGCCATCCTCCCCGCCAGCTTTTCCACCCCAATAACCACCCCCCACCCCCTCCCTCCCATCTGTCTGACAGTCATAGGCAGCCGTGCTCGCTGATATACCCATGCCGAACTCCTCCACCTGTTCCGTTTTGAAAACCCAGTAGCCGTCCATAACCCCACTGTGCGGGCGGTGACTGTAGTCGCCGAGCGTGGCTGCGCTGGAACTCGTCGGCCGCCAGCTGGCTGCGCTGTTCGTGGAAGTCGAACGTGTGTAGGTGGCCAGAGGGAGCTATCGTGCGCAGGATGGAGTGCGACAGCGAGCCGCTGCCAGTTCCTGAAGCACGCAGTGGGAGCGGCAGGTGGACGGACAGGGTCAGCACGAAATGCGGATGATACGGGGAAATTGCACCTTAGTCCATAGAAAGAGGCACTCTTCAACGCAACGAAAGTAAGTGATATTGGAAATAATTCGATAGCAGACCTCTCAATGTTAATATTTGCGACACAACTCAAGTTATTTTGATTAGATTTGCATCTGAAATTCGGTATATATCACAAGACGGTAATTTTTACCTTGCTTTCATAGCTGGTAAGAACGAACGAACTTAAGTAAAAATGACAACTTAAATACATGCACGCTTACAGGGGCTTATGAGTTGGTGTCAATATGACATCAACAGCATTTAACGGTATATTGTGTATCGAAAGCACTGACCTGCCTCGCAGACGACACTGCCGGGCCGCAGCTCCAGCTGTGTGAGCACCATGCTGATGTCGGGCGTGTACAGGATCTGAGGTCCGGTGCGGCAGCGTCAGTGTCCACAGCTCGGGCGTCGGGTGCAGCGCGAACGCCC
>VOPJ01006058.1:0-28830 GCA_014673585.1 Semibalanus balanoides
AAAAAAAAAACGGGTAGTGGGTTTTGGGTAGTGCCAACCCTGGGTCTGACGTCTGCGCTTGTGCTACCGCTGTGCGGGTGCGGTGTAGAAGTCCAGTCCGGCCGCGGCTTCTACCATACTCTATCACAACGCCGTCCATCGGCCATTAAACACAACAAGCTATCGCCATCGACTCGCAGTATATAGCACGTCCGGCGATTGACTGATCCTCCCATGCAGGCTATTTATACGTAGACCCGTATACAGGTTTATGCAGCTTTGGGTAGACCTTATCTGGGGCGCCACACGTCTGCTTATTTTTTGTGAATATTGAATATTGAGCTTAAGTGAATCCTGAGTAGAAATATTAGTAACTCTGGACTGATTCTCTTTCAACGTCGAAGGGCGAAAGTAATACCCGAAGATGCATTGACGGCCGGAATTCGGTTCATCTTTGAATTTATTCGGCAGTTGATCAAGACTGGAATGCTGTCAGAGGTGTACTTTACCCCATTCGGTCAGGGGCTGACTGGAATGAAAATAGACGACGGTTTCCGAATGTTTCTCTTTCCTCGCGATAATGACGCCGCGCTGGTTTGACGAACTAAATCTTCGTCACGTTCTCAGATGTCTCCCTAAGCCGATTCTTTCTATTCAATTGCTGCTTGTCTCGTCTTTAAACGCACTGCAGCTTCATAGGTCAGTGTCGTTGATAGGAAGAAATAAATACGACGAGATGCGACAGGAGAAGCGGCTGGCAGGTCGGTCGCTCCAGGCGTTGATTTTCGAGAATCTTCTGGGTGTAAATTAACAATGCTGTATCTCGCCAACATTGAACTGAGAAAGACAAGTAGAGGCGCATACAATCATAAATCTTCGGTCACATCCTAGTCATGACCAATGAGCTGGCAAGTCACGGTTTTAGTCACAGCGCTGCAATGCTAACCCTATGGCGCTGGTCTGGCCAATCACAGCTTCTGTCACGGCCCGTCACGGCCGTGACAGTTCCGGTCCCAGCTCTGTAACGCTGGAACCAGAATTCTGCTTCTCTACTTCAAAGGTAAATAAGCTGGGCTGTTAGTTGTTACTCTACCCGATGTCAGCCTAGCTGAACTGGCAAGCCAGGCCTAAGACTGGCATCTTCATCTTTAAGGACTTCATCTTCACGGCTGATATTGTCGGCGAATGCGACCAAGGTCAAGTTAACGGAAAAACAGTGGGCGGCCCAATTATTGGTTTCCATCTGGCTGGACTCAATGCCAGCATTGCAGATGATTGGCAGGTTGTGGTCGCTGCGACCGGGTCCGTCCCTGATACCGGCTGACATAAACAGCGCTAATAAGCTTAGAGCATTGACAACACAATGTGTGCTTGCTGGTGTATCCCATCTGCAAATACACAATTACAGAGGAGTGAAACATAACTTTATGAGATAATTGTGTTCCCTTATCGCGATGAACTGATGAACTAAGTGGCGTTCTTCAAATAGGTGATCGCCAAAAAATCGCAAAGACGGTTTGAACCATTCAAACTAGAAAATACGTTTTGCCAGGCTAAACAGTCCCCATCGATGCGATTTTCGTTCTGCCTTTCGATAGAACAACGTGACGGTTGGAGGAGCTGACATCCAGCGTGGCAATGGCAATGGTACTTTCGAGTCGCCACGTACAGCGGAGTCGCAAAGGTGACCTGTTTTATTCGGTCTAACTTACCAGCAGAGCATTTGTCTGTCGTCGAGCTTAATGCTAACAGTAAGTCTTGCTTTCTTCTGTAATTTGTATGTTTAATAAATGCGCTTGCAGCAGGCAGTTTTGTAGTTGTGGCAGGATAGCAAGGCAACGTTAAACACCTGGGTATGGTTCACACCCAATCGTTGCTATTTCATTAAAGTGGACTTTTATGTTTCAGCTTATATTTGATTGGCATATTAGATTTAAGCGACGAGGCCTTACAACGTCGTTAGAGCACTTGGCATTGCTCAACTTTTACGTGACGACTTTGTTATGACATGACGATTTTCTCTGTTCAGATTCGTGTCGAAGCTCCATTGGTGTTTTGCAATAGGTGAGCCCAGCTGGCGGCAATGCATATCGTCTCTTGTCGGGAATACCGTCCAGATACTAAAAGCTAACATGCCATGTTCGTAACGGTGTATGTCTAGTTCTGAAAAGAAAGCAAAACATGTATTCTGCAATTGCAAGGAATTAATTTACTTAGATCAGATATTGGACAAAGCCTTTTGCCGTTGCATGAACGTTGATCATAAAATCCGCACGGGATTTTCCATGTTATTGGGGATCGTCCAATTCCCTGCTCTTGACTGAAGAATAGTCGTAAGTGCTAAGTGATAATGACATTCAAAATAAGTTATACCTACTTAAATATAAACGTTTCAATACAAGTATCTTGGCCACTGTAAATCGATGAAGAGCTGGAATGGAAGAGACATCTCTTCCATTAGCATATCCGTTATAGAATCTCAACAATAGTCATAAGCGTTGCCATGCCGTGTCTGGCACCCTGTTGTAACTATCCTCGCAGTCTCCAAAGCAAATTGATACATTTTGCCTGAAGATATTTAAGAACAACTGAAGATATTTCAGGTTTTCCTCAAAGGTTTCCAGTGAAACCAAAGCTTCATGTGACCTTTTCGCCGTACTGATTTGATTAGACATTTGATATCGTTTGAACGTACTCCGTTCACAACCGCTGTTTTCCTCGCCGCGTCGCCAGCGACGCTGCCTCCGTCGCTATCGACGCCGCACCTAATTAGTCGCACCACATTCTATATTCCCTGCGGCCGGCCCTGTGCGCTGCGAACAAAGCGGCTGTTGGGCGGCCGTCAGGGACACACTGCTGTATCCCGCCGCGCTGCATTGTATGCGCCATGTCGAGAGGAGGCGGCCGGCGACCCTGTGTGTGAAGAGCCGGCTGGGCATGGCGGCTGGCGCAGCTCCGGGCGAGCTCCCACTCGAGCTCAGTCGCTGGCCTGTGCTGCGGTGTGGTGTGGAGCGCCGACTGGTGGCTGGCGCAGCTCCGCGCCGGCCGAGAGCTGCTGGAGCTTCTGGAGCTGCCAGAGGGGCGGGGATCTGTCTGAGCTCAGCTGGCGCGGACGCCGGCGGCACTCTGCCGAGGTCGTTACGGCAGAGAACGCTGAGGGATGGGGTCGGTGGCTGGCCAGTGGCCGGTGCTGAGTGGTCCGGCCTGCGTGATGGTCCCTTGGTGATTCCCCGCTCTTGGAATGGTGTCAGGTCGGAAGACGCTGACGCGGGCTCTGAGTGGCGCTGCTGTAATGGAGGGATGGGGGTGGACAGAGGGGAGCTGTGGGAGGTGTGGACGGTGAGTTATGGGTTGGAACTAGGATGAGTGTCTATAAAGGATGTTGTTATGCTCTTGGAGCGTGCCTTGATAGCCCCCTTACGATCGCTCTCCTGAGTTTAGCCGCTCGTCGATTTGTCTTGATCGGCAGCCGTCTATTCTCATCTGCCTGTCTTCCTTTTCTCGCCGCATTATGTCCCTCTCATCGTCCCTCTACTCTACTTTCCCTTCTCATCTCCTATTCCTTCGTTCCTACCTAGAAGGCTTGGTTCACCGAAAATGTCAGAGGGGTACCAAGGGGTAAACTCAGAGCACTTGCGTGATCGCGTCACCTCTCTATCTTTCTTCTCCTCAAGCAACGTTCCTCTGCCTCCTTTATCTTCCACCTCTTCTTCCTCCCTTGTCTTTCCTTTCTCCTCGCTCTCTCTTTCCCCATCTCCCTATATTTGTCTCCACACCCTCCCTCTCGCTCTCTCCTCTCGGTGGTGTTTGCCGGCCTCTCTCTCCCTCCTCTCGCTCGTGTTTGTCGGCCTCTCCCCTCCTCTCGCTCGTGTTTGCCGGCCTCTCTCTCCCTCCTCTCGCTCGTGTTTGTCGGCCTCTCCCCTCCTCTCGCTCGTGTTTGCCGGCTGGTGGAGCGCTCTCCATCGTCATTCTAGTGCTGTGTACCGCTAGGCTCTCTGTTTACCCTGCCAATTCCCTGACAGCAGCCGACATAGCCTGACATACATAGCCTGACAGCAGCCGCGCCACACCACGCCACGCCACACCACGCCACACCACGCCACACCACGCCACACCACGCCGCGCCACACCACGCCGCGCCACACCACGCCGCGCCACACCACGCCACACCACGCCGCGCCACACCACGCCGCGCCACACCAACGCCACCCACACCGCCACAGCCACGCCCACCATCCACGCCACGCCACACCACGCCAACGCCACGCCACGGCCACGCCACGACATCGCCAACCAACGCCACGTCCACGCCGCGCACACCACGCGCACACCACGCCGTGCCGTGCCGGCCTGCCGGTAGCCTCGCTGGGGTGGGCTCTCTAATAGGTGTTAGTGGTGTGTCCGGGGGCTGCCGCCCACCTGTCACTGGCCCCGGGTGTCAGAGAGGCGATAGAATAACGGGTGGAAGCGGAAGCGGAAGCCTTGGGTTTTGGGTCATTTTCTGGACTTTTTGGGTCCAAAGGATTTTGCTCTTTTTATCTCTGGAAATTTGCTCTCTTTTCACTTTATCTGACCAGTATTGTAGTTGAAATATATTTGCAATATCCTCACAAGGATTTAATATCGTAAAAATTAAGGCATTTTTAGTTTTTTAAGTAAAATCATTATTAAAAAATGAAACTAAATTTTTTCAACATCAAAGGCTTACTCTCCACCTTTTAATTTTACTCTCAGGGAAGGTCACGAAAGGAAAAATCCAACTCTGGGCGTGGGAATGGAGGGGAGGTATGTTTGAAGGCATGGTGACTGGTGATTGTGTTAGGCCTAGTTGGAGTTGGGTAGAGAATAGATATAGAGTGGGATGGCGTTGCATGAACTGGTGGCGGTAAACTTTGAATTAGTTATAAGTTGGACAAATTAGATGCTGCTCACCTTTCTCGGTCATGCTTGGGGCTTCTGACGAGTTTGTGTAGTGTATTAATTATTATAGTTCTTGGTTGTATAACTCATGCGAGGAGAGTATTTCCTAGGTTGATCTTTGTATAGGTGGAAATCGTAGGATTTTCTCTCGAGGCATTCTTTCGCTCTTCGAAGGGAGAACACACCGATCTGCACCGTTCGGTTTCCGAATGCAGGAACTTTTTTGAGAGAAGGCGGCATACTTGGCGGGCGACGTTTTTGGCGTAGTGACAACCCAATGGCATCTCCACCATGGTAAGTTGGTACTCCCCAACAGATCGGACATCCTCGCTTTGGTGACGCTAAAAAGGGAGTAGGTCAATCCCGTCTGAATTCCCTGTCCTCGAGCTAGGGAGCATTAATGGCCTCCTATGAAGGACACACTTTTACCTTCACAGACGGGTCAAAGACACTGGACAGGCGTGGGTGTGCATATCGTATTCTGGCCACGACACTACGTTCGTTTTTCGCTGCCAAGTTAACTCCTCGTTTTTACGGGTCGGAGCTAGTAGCTAATTGGCCAAAGCTTTATGTTTTATTGAAGTGAGTAGCGAGTCTTTACACCTCATTTTAACCGACTCTTTAAGCAGCCTTTTGGCTTGTAGAGGTTTTTACCCAAGCCATCCCTTTGTACAGGATATTTTAGCATCGTTTACGTCATTCGATCCGTGCTGGGAAGGTCCGTCAAGTTTGGTGCTGGATTCCAAGCCATGTGGGCATATACTGAGTAATGAGCTTCGGCCAGACGTATCGCGGCGGACAAGACGTGTCGGCCTTCAAGTGCCTTGCTCAGCGACGCCTCCTTTTGGCCGGCCGTGACTTCTATCCAGCACGCCAGCCTCATCGTGCAGTCCCAGTGGGCAGTGTCATGGGATGCACAAAGGTTTGAACAAGCTCAAGCGCTCAAAGCCTACCTCAACCTTGGTCATTAACGGGCTTACGATCGAAGTAGACAGGGGAAGTTACCTCTGTAGGCTGCGGAATTGGCCACACGTACGGGCACACACGGGTTTTCTGCGTGGTGAAGACAAGGCCAACCTGCCTCCCTCGCTGGCAATGAACCACTCACACGTGTACAATGTGCTGCTCACATGCCCTCAGTATGCGGCAAGCGACACAGTCAATTTAGGATCATTCCCATCTACAGTGACCTCTTCGGCATCTCCTTGCTGACGTATTCAACGCTGGATTCAGCAATGGCAGTAATATATTGACGTTTATACAGAGACAACCGACCTCACAGGTGAATATTTCTCGTCTCGAGATAGTAATTTGCATGTTATGGGCGCAAAGTGACCTTAGCAGTCGACGCGCCCTAAAGCCCCAATAAACAAACAAAACCAAGTGGAAATTTCCTTCCAGCAGCTTGTAACTGCATTATCGGCAATGGTGCTCTCGTTGGAGTCTTCGATCACCCAGCAGGACAAAGTTATGCCTTTAAATTGCCTGAACTAAATCTTTATCACTTAACATTGCCCCATTATCAAGGTATATAAAGTAACGAAAATGAAACATCCCGGAAAAGTTTGGACGCGGAGAACAATCTGAACCTTGTCATTAAGTTAATGTTCCAGTGATTTAGAAAATGGATCCTGACTCACCTCGCGTTACATTTGTTACGTGTTCTGCTTCAACAATGTGATTGTACCCGGTAACAGAAAATAATCATGCAAATGAATCAGTTGGTGTTTGTCGTGAACTTATCCAATCTTGAACCCATTTTCACCATGCATTATTTATCCATGACAGACCTGCTCCTTGTTTCTCCGAATTTGAGTTCGAGCTTAGTGTCCTTTGCATACTTTGTCCTGCTACAATATTTAATTTGTTTTGTACCGTTTGGCTTCAGGTCTAGTTTCATTTCATTCTCGCTGCATACCATTTTGCAACACTGCACCACCGACGTTCAGCCGTGCGATGGACCCCGCTCTAGCTCCCTACTCAGACTCACCACCGACGTTCAGCTGTGCGATGGACCCCGCTCTAGCTCCCTACTCAGACTCACCACCGACGTTCAGCCGTGCGATGGACCCGGCTCTAGCTTCCCTACTCGACTTCCACCACCGACGTTCAGCCGTGCGTGGACCCCGCTTCTAGCTCCCCTAAACTCAGACTCACCACCGACGTTCAGCCGTGCGATAGGACCCCGCTCTAGCTCCTACTCAGACTCACCACCGACGTCAGCCGTTGCGATTGGGACCCCGCTCTAGCTTCCCTACTCAGAATCACACCGACGTTCAGCCCGTGCGATGACCCCGCTCTAGCACACCTTACTCAGGACCACCACCGACCGTTCAAGCCGTTGCGATGACCCCGCTCTATCCCCTCTCAGGACTCACCAACCGACGTTTCAGCCGTGCGATGGACCCCGCTCTAGCCTCCTACTCAGACTCACCACCGACGTTCAGCCGTTGCGATGGACCCCCGCTCTTAGCTCCCTACTCAGACTCACCACCGAGTTCAGCCGTGCGATGGACCCCGCTTAATTCTCCCTACTCAGACTCACCACCGACGTTCAGCCGTGCGATGGACCCCGCTCTAGCTCCCTACTCAGACTCACCACCGACGTTCAGCCGTGCGATGGACCCCGCTCTAGCTCCCTACTCAGACTCACCACCGACGTTTCACCGTGCGATGGACCCCCGCCCTCTAGCTCCCTTACTCAGGACTCACCACCGACGTTCAAGCCGTGCGTGGAACCCGCTCTAGCTCCCTACTCAGGACTCACCACCGACGTTTCAAGCCGTGCGATGGACCCCCGCTCTAGCTCCCTACTCAGACTCACCACACGGACGTTCAGCCGCTGCGATGGACCCCGCTCTAGCTCCCTACTCAGACTCACCACGACGTTCAGCCGTTGCGATGGACCCCGCTCTAGCTCCTACTCAGATCTCACACCGACGTTCAGCCGTTCGGATGGACCCCGCCTTCTAGCTCCCTACTCAGACTCACCACGACGTTCAGCCGTGCGATGGACCCCGCGTCTAGCTCCCTACTCAGGCTCACCACCGACGTTCAGCCGTGCGATGGACCCCGCTTCTAGCTCACCCTACTCAGGATCTACCACGACGTTCAGCCGTGCGATGGACCCCGCCTCTAGCTCCCTACTTCAGACTCACCACCGGACGTTCACTCGGGATGGACCCCGCTCTAGCGTGCCCTACTCAGACTCACCATCCGACGTTCAGCCGTTGCGATGACCCCGCTCTAGCTCCCTACCTCAGACTCACCACCGACGTTCAGCCGATGCGATTGGACCCGCTCTAGCTCCCTACTCAGACTCACCACCGACGTTCAAGCCGTGCGATGGAACCCCGCTCTAGCTCCCTACTCAAGACTCACCACCGACGTTCAGCCGTGACGATGGACCCGCTCTTTAGCTCCTTACTTCAGACTCACCACCGACGTTCAGCCGTGCATGGGACCCGCTTCTAGCTCCCTTTTCTTAGACTCACCACCGACGTTCAGCCGTGCGATAGGACCCCGCTCTAGCTCCCTACTCAGACTCACCACCGACGCTTCAGCGTGCGATGGACCCCCGTCTAGCTCCCTACTCAGACTCACCACCGACGTTCAGCCGTGCGATGGACCCCGCTCTAGCTCCCTACTTAGACTCACCTCGTCAGCCACTGACACCCGCGTCCCTCCTTCGGCAGGATCCTGGAGAAGCTGCTGGTCAAGTGCCCGAGCGCCGACGTGTGCAAGGAGTCTGCTTACCCGCGCGGCGACCTCGACGATCATCTGAAGAACCGGTCAGTAGCAGCACTGTGTCAGCCCACCTTTGGCTGCCGCTGGTTGTCTCTGGCTGTATCTGGCAGTATATGGCGGCGTTTTTTAAGTGAGATGCGACGGCAGGGGACATCAGACGGTGTAAGGCAGCGTTGGACAGCGTCAGATGGCGTAAGGCGGCGGAAAATAACTTACGACGGCGATAAATGTAACACGGCATTAGATGATGTCAGACGATGTCAGACGGCGCCAGACGGTGTCAGACGGTGTCAGACGGTGTCAGACGGTGTCAGACGGTGTCAGACGGTGTCAGGCGGTGTCAGGCGGCGTCAGACGGCGTCAGACGGTGTCAGACGGTGTCAGGACTCTCGGTGTTCAGACTGGCAGACTGTTGTCAGGGCTGTGTCAGGCTGTGTTCAGGCTGTGTCAGACGGGCGTCAGACGCGTCAGACGCGGTCAGACGGTGCAGACGTTGTCTAGACGGTGTCAGCGGTGTCAGACGGTTGTCAGACTTGGTGTCAGACGGTGTCAGACGTGTCAGACGGTGTCAGACGGTGTCAGACGGTGTCAGACGGTGTCAGACGGTGTCAGACGGCGTCAGACGGCGTCAGACGGCGTCAGACGGCGTCAGACGGTGTCAGACGGCGTCAGACGGCGTCAGACGGCGTCCTACAGCGTCCTACAGCGTCCTACAGCGTCCTACAGCTTCTGCGTTGCTGGGTAACCGCAGACTGCGTTATAAGGCAGCAGCAGCAGCAGCAGCGGGTGGTCGGCCGCAGCGACCGGGCTGCGCTGTGAACGCTGCCTTGTAGGTCGTTACGCGCGCTGTGGCCGGCTATGGGCCGTTACTAACGTGATGAGCCGGCCTATGGTCACCCGGGGGCTACTGCTGCTGATCGGACGCCGACCGATGGCCTGCCAGACGGCAACCGAGGGAGTGAGGGATCCGGTGACGGCAGTGGACTGACGTACAGTGAAGGGAAGTTAGTGGACGTGCCGGCGACGAGAGAGCTGCTGTGGACGTTACAGAGACTGAAATGTGGACAGTGGACGGTACAGAGACAGGGTAAACATTATAGAAACTGAAGTGACGACAACGGACGTTATAGAGAGTGTAGACTAGGGCCTTGTCCTCGCTCCGCGTCGGATCTGTATATATATATATATATAGATAATATATATTATATTTATTATATATCTATAATATATTATTATTATATATATCGATATATAGCCAGACATTGATTTGACATAATTTTTGGGAGACATTGAGATTATTACTGATTTGGTGTTTATTTCTAGCAATGTGAGAAAACTAGTATTCGATTTTTGCTGGATGGAGATTCTGGCTTAATAGCCACTCCTGCAGTGGACGCTCTTAAATACAATACAATACAATACAACACTTGCTGTATGGAGATTGGAGACTGGAGACTGGTGGACTGAAAAATGACTTGTCAGCTCATTCCGTGGCCTTGTCTAGGCTGTGACCAAAGATTACGGATGGTCCGCACCTCTAGTAGGGAGGGCAGTGGACGTTACAGAGACAGGGTGAACATTATATGAACTTAAGCGACGACAGTGGACGTTATAGAGAGTAGAAACTGAGGGAATAAATAACAGTGGACGTGTTACAGGGGCTGAAAGGAGGACAGTGGACGTGTTACAGGGGCTGAAAGGAGGACAGTGGACGTTACAGAGACTGAATTGAGGACAATGCGATATAACCGTCGACATTGACGCGCCTATAAACACCAATCGAAGGAAGGATGGTGGACATACAGAGCGGCAAAGAGAACAGAGAACGTTCCAGAGTCTGAAGGGGAACGGGGGTATTGCATTTTCCAGAGGCTGTAGGGAGGATTACACAAACTGCATATAGGGCAATGCACTTAACAGTAACATCCTCCGGTGTTCGCTGTTTTGCATCCGTCGGTCGTCGTGCCAGCAGATGACGCGCGGCTGACGTATCGCTGTGTGCCAGCCAGGTGTCTGTCTGCCCTGTCGATCAATGCCTCAGGCGCCGCGCCGTCTCCGTGATCATTCTCGGTCTGCTTGCTCGGCACGCAGATTGAAACAGAGTTCTCACGCAGCGGTGAGCTGTCACATTGACCTCCTGAGTCATAGGATAGGGATTCTCCTCCTGGGGGATGGAGTATAAAGGCTGAAGCGTCGGTTGAAGTCGAGACAAGATGAAAGAGTGTGGACCTATTCGCTGCTAGATTGGTTTTCATAAGCGCGGCTCGTATGGCAGTGAGCCATGCGGCATGCAGTCGAATTTGCATCTCTGAATTCTTAAAACGTTCCTCACTGCAGCACAGTCGCGATCTCTGTCCGTAGATACACCCTGATAAAGCTATCGTTCTCCGTTTCCGCTTCAAACGTATTTGTTTCGCGTCAGCTGGAGCGCGGAAAAACCTCGTATGTCTTCAGCTCGCCTCGGTGGGAAGTCGATTGACTCAATTGGCGTCGTTGGCGGGCTGGAATTGCATTCAGCGCGTGGCAAACGTAGTCGTTTCGCCGCCCTGTGTTTACCGGGGGCTGATCCGACCCGGGCTTAGCGAGTCTGAGCTGTAGTTTTGCACTTTGTGAGGGGGATCAGACGCTTGTGTTGGTACGCCCAGGGAAGGGGGACGTGGGGGGGGGGTTTGCTCTGGAGCGCCAGGGACAATAGTGGAGGGAGTCAGATGGGCTCTCATCTGTTAGAGATGGCGTTAGTCGAAAATGATTTGGTTTTGGTGCTGATCTGGCTCGACGGGCGGCTTTGGAGACTGGAGAACGATGAGTACAGAGTAGTACATAATGACGGAATGATGAGCGATCGACGGTGTTCATGGATATCCAATGCATTATCTTGGACTCACGAAAAGTTGTTGATATATTTTATATTTTGGCTTAAGCTTGTTTGTCTTGTTTGGTCTTTAATTAATTATTGTCTTGATTAAGTGTCTAATTATTTAAAAATTAAGTGTCCAATTAAGTCTTGTTTCGTTACATTTAATCAACCATTTTGCAACTCTGACACACGACCAGGACATAATATGTTTCTTTGTTGTGAGTGCCGTCGTCACCAAACTTTCACCGATATTGTCGGAACGTACCGGCCTAGCCGCAGCTATGTGTGTCTCGTCCCCGTTCTCTGTACTGGTATAGGTCTGACGGGGCTGTGTGTCTCGTCCCCGTTCTCTGTACTGGTATAGGTTGACCGAGCTGTGTTTCACGCTCACAGGTGTCAGGGTAACTTCATCGCCTGTCGGTACGCCACGCACGGATGCCAGGTGCGCGGACCACAGAAGGCTGTCCATAAACACCAGGTCGACTGCGAATACAGGAATAACGGTGAGTGATGATCACAGAGGAACGTGACGGCACGTAACGGGCTCGTCTGAGGCCTGTGTGTGCGGGTCACAGCTGGTGTCCTCTCACGGACACAGCTGTGTCCTCGACGGCTCAGCTTGGTTGTCCTCCGATGACGGACAGCTAGCTTGTCCTCGACGGCTCGCATGTGGTGAGTGGTTCGGTGTCTTCCTATTCGTCTGCTCAGTTTCCTATCGTCGCTCAGATTGATCGCGTCTTTCTGAATGTCACAAAGCGGCGCGTTCTTTGCTTCAGGTTGACGCAAGCCAAATGCAAATTAAAGTAACTTATTTCAAAGTAAAATAAGTCAAGTTTGAATTCTTACTGAACTTGCCAATGACAAAGTCGAATAAGTTGGATTAAAATTAGTCAAATTTAATGTAAATTAAGACAAAGTCAGAGCAAAGTCAATTAAAGCACTAAGCTCAGCTCCATCTTAAATGCTCCAATCACGACTAGCATGTCTTGCTGCTAAGTGCTAAGGCACTACCGCTTGGCAACACCGCCTCTGGCACTTGACTCTTGATGGGCAGGGAAGCCGGGTAGAAAGAGTACTCCGTTCAGTCGGAGTCGGAGTCAGAGTCGGGTGATCTATTGTAGTCGCAAGTGAAATTACATTCATTTTTATTTTATTTTATGTCGCTCATGTTTATTATGTATTGCTTCTGCATATGATATAACTGAAACGCAGAAAGATCCTCCCTCTTGATATGCAGTTGCGTTTATTATTAGTAGTAGTATTATTCGGTGTGAAAATCACCAGGAAAACAGTTGCCTGTGCGATCTGTATTCATTCGAAGGTTTCAAACTGCTCTTCGGTACTTTGATTTCAAAATTCCTTTCTCGATGTTTCTGAGCGAGATTACAAACGAATTCGCTACCAGTAATCGCTGCTAGTAACTTACAGAATGAGAGGCGGGCCGCCCGCCTAGTGCTCAGCGAAGGGTCAAGGAAATAATCAAATGAAAAGTATGAGACAGTTCTGAGGGGTGAATTGCATGTCACAGTCGCCGATCAGTCGCCGATGATATCGCAGGTGGTCACACAATCTCACCTTCAGTCTGACCACTGACCAACCGACCTTGAACCGGATGGCTGCCCTTTCCGTCCAGCTGTCTCTGGCGACAAAGGTCAAAGTGCCCGAGGCAGCGATGCAGCACAATGTTATTCAGACAGCAAGGCATGCTGGCCCGGGTTCATGTAATCGACCCGATGTTGTGGCAGTGCTTTGGTAAGGCGACGGCGCACTAGACCATTAGGCGCGCGGACTTCGCAGTATCGCTATGATTTTTCACTCATTTTCAGTGATTTTCCGCGTCCAACAATGAAAAACTTCACCTAAGCCGCCATTCCGCCAGCGGGCACTCGTCGCGAGTGTCGGCTGGCGGAAAAAGCTGGTCCGTACGAGCTTTTGTCGCGGCTGAATGCTGCGGAACCGCGGACAGCAAACAATTGTCAGGTTAACAGTGGTGAATCTTTCCAGGATTAAGGTACGAATTTGGCGCATCATGTTCTTATCGCTGTGCAATGTATTATGTACATTGTACAAGTTCCGTGGCTCTAAACTTATATCTTCGTCGGAAAAGGACCACCAACATGTTGCGAGTAGGGAGACAGGCTCACAGAGACAGGAATCTCACGAGCACACAGAGCGAATCTGCTGGAACAAGGACGATATTCCACGGTGTCGCCGCGATCCTCCGAGGCGATATTCTGCAGCAATATCGCGCCGAATGGCGCAGTGTACATCCGCCTTTAAAGTATTTATTTGTTTTTCAGCTGGACCGCTTTTGATCTAAAGTAATGAAGGTGTTGTTTGGTCCGGCCAAAGACCACCTCAGATTTGTCTCCGAACTTGGCTTCTGTAGCCTGCCGACATTTCTGATAAGGTGCGGTCTGAATTGGTAACAGACAGTCTGATTGGCCTGCCACAGGTCTGCTTGTCTGTCTCGAACCGATTTCGTTATCTAACGGATTCACGGAAACACCATAATACGCTTGTCATGTCTCTTTCATTATCACGCTCACTGGAGGTGGAGAGCCCCAGTCAACTCACTTTTGTTTTGTTTTTTATCCATCTGGCCTTCGTTTTTAACCGAGTTTAGATGTGAAGGTTTCTACTTGCCCAAAATAGAACTACGCGCTGAGTGATACCATTCCGACAAAAGCTTGCTTGTGGACTGACATACCTCAGCAGTCTATAGACCTTGCGTCGATGCGCGGTGGGATACATCTTGCGCTATTTGACCTTGAATATATTGAATGATTATGATTTTTCACGCGATGTGCATTTAAGCATGATAAATAACGTGTAAAGGCTTCTTATCGTTGCTAATTTGGTTAAAGAGAGCGAAGGGCACTCTAGGGCTGGTCGGTATTTTCTCTGTCTGCTGCGACTGGTCCAGCGGCTTTTTCGATTTGTTATTTGTTTCGTTATTCATCTTTCATCATAATTATCTTGACGTGTATACATGGGTTTCGCTATAATGCGTCTTGCATAGTCACTGAGTTATAGGCGCCGTATGACTAACATGATCGATGCACCCATACACCCCTAATTATCTTCAGCATAGTCACTGAGTTTGAGATAAACGGCATGTAACCGACTACGCGACGAGGACGAAAGCAAAATAAAATATTGTGTCTACGTTTACGATGAAGTTGCTAACAGGACATACAAGTTTATATAACTACGGTAATATTTAATATTTGTGTCATGAAAGTTTTGAGGATCTTATTGATTCCGTTTACGAGATATAAGCGTGATGATTGATTGTGTCCGACAAGCGTCCGCCCAACGGCCTGACGCCCGTTTGAGCGCCATTTCGATGACATATGGCCTTGATGATATTGACCTATCCCATGAACTCTGCAGAGAATGCGGTCCATCACCATGCCACTGTACCGTGCAAATCATCATAGCTGTGAAAGGAACTGAAGCTCTGAGCGTCACCGAATGGTCCACTATTCTGACTTCTCAGTCCCTCCAAGGCGCGTGTTATAACATGTCGAATGTGCAGGCGGCCAGGTCCCCCTGTCCCCCTGTCCACCTGTCCCCCTGTCCCCCTGTCCCCCTGTCCCCCTGTCCCCCTGTCCCCCTGTCCCCCTGTCCCCCTGTCCCGCTGTCCCCTGTTCCCCCCTGGTCCCCTGTCCCCCTGTCCCCACTGTCCCCTCTGTCCCCTCTGTCCCCTCTGTCCCCTCTGGTCCCCTCTGTCCCGCTCCGTCCCCCTCTGTCCCTCTGTCCCCTCTGTCACCCGCTCTTGTCCCTTGTCCCCCTCCCTGTCCCCTCTGTCCCCTCTGTCCCCTCTGTCCCCTCTGTCCCCTCTGTCCCCCTCTGTCCCTCTGTCCCTCTGTCCCCTCTGCTCCCTCTGTCCCCTTTGTCCCTCTGTCCCCATCTGTCCCTCTGTCCCTCTGTCCCCTCTGTCCCTCCTGTCCCCCTCTGTCCCTCTGTCTCCCTCTGTCCCTCTGTCCCCTCTGTCCGCCTCTGTCCCCCTGGTCCCCTCTGTCCCGCCTTCTGTCCCTCTGGTCCCCTCTGTCGCTCTGTCCCCTCTGTCCCCTCTGTCCCTCAAGACGCTCTGTCCCCTCTGTCCCTCTGTCCCCTCTTTTGTCCCCTCTGTCCCCTCTGTCCCCTCTGTCCCTCTGTCCCCCTGTCCCTGACTCCCGCCTGTCCCCCTGTCCCTGTCCCCGCTGTCCCCTGTCCCCCTGTCCCCTGTCCCCTGCCCCTGTCCCCCTCGTCGCCCCTGCCCCTCTCCCCTTCGCCCTGCACACCTTATCCTTCCGTTGCAACAGAACCCGGTGCGTGGCAAGAGTTAGATAGTAGTCCTCTCCGTGTAGTCCGGTCCGCCCGTCGGGAGCAGGGCAGAGCCAGCTGTTTCTCGGCAGGCCAGAGTCTAGATAGTAGTCTCGTCGTCGGTAGCCGGCTCCGCCCCGTCGGGAGCCCGGGCAGCCAGCTGTTGGAGGGCCAGAGTTTAGATAGTAGTCCCTCATCGTGATGGCCCCGGTCCGCCCGTCGGGAGCAGGGCAGCAGCTGTTGGAGGCAGAGTTAGATAGTAGTCTCTCGTGTAGCCGGTCCGCCCGTCGGGAGCAGGGCAGCAGCTGTTGGAGGCAGAGTTAGATAGTAGTCTCTCGTGTAGCCGGTCGCACCGTCGGGAGCCATGAGGGCAGCAGCTGTTGGACCGGCAGAGTTCAGATAGTGTCTCTCGTGTAAGCCGGTCCGCCATCGGGAGCAGGGCAGCAGCTGCTTGGACGCGCAGAGTTAGTCGAGTAGTCCTCTCGTGGTAGCGTTCGCCCGTCGGGCAGCAGGGCAGGCAGCTGTTGGAGGCAGAGTCTAGATAGTAGTCTGCTCGTGTAAAGCCGGTCCGCCATCGGGAGCAGGGCAGCAGCTTGTTTGGAGGCAGAGTTAGAATAAGTAGTCTCCTTGTGGGTAGCCGGTTCCGCCCATCGGGAGCAGGGCCAGCAGCTGTTGGAAGGTTTCAAATCGGCCAGGCTGTGGTCTGGTTATGCCGCTTCGCGGGGCGGTAGCGTGCTTACTGCTTGTCGAGCGCATTTTTTTCTCAAAGTGACTGCTTATCATAGCCCGAAAGCTGTTGCTGTCATGTTAATATTCTAATTATCTGGGTCTGTTATTATGTATTATTCATATTGACAGCATGTTCGGAAATTGAAACGATTAACGATTCGGAATATCTATATATGAACATTATACATGTTATATTCATATCCAGAGTGCATCGAGATACGGCTTACAATTGCATACTGCATAGGGTCTTTGAGAATGATGTATGGGCCTTTTATTAATAGGGTAAGTTCGACGTGCACGTGCTGTGTTAGCAGCCAGTACTGTCCTCTGCTTCAGCCAGGAGACGGGGTCGTAGGAACGTCACGAGAACTGCGAAGTTAGGGCCAGTAAAACCTTGATATCATTTTGAGTGAAATGCAACCCTCACAAAGTTTTTTTTTGTGGATTAGAGCCCTTATCATTTTGATGTACCTTTTGCTCTCGCAGCTTGTCCTTATTTAGTAAGGTTAAAAAGTTTAGTAAAGCTTTTGACCAAAAAGTGCAGGGTCATGACCCTGACCCCCGTTCCTACCCCTTTGATAACAGGAGCTGAAATAATGATTTCACATGCATTTGTACCAGTCTAAAAGTATAGCCTAAAAATGGCCAAACAGATTTTTTAGAACGACGAACTTGAGTTTAACTGTTCAGCCGTATTCACCGGCTCCGAATTTTGTCGCTGTCTGTCTCTATGTAGATTGCTCTCGTAGATTGACATCCGACAGGGGCGTTATTTGCATTGCGGCAGCAGCCTGGAACACGCCAGTATTGTTTCTATCGATTAACTGGTCAGCCGGAATTGATGCGGCGCGCTGCGACTGGATGCCATTACTATGCATGCATAATGCATCTGAATCGTGCCGGCCGCGGCTCGATCCAGATTGTCGCGGCCAACAACGTAAAGCGTGGTCAATGATTTGTCCACCGGTGCACCGTGCAGTTTTGTCGGCCGTTACTGGCGGGTTTGGCCGCAGCTGGCGGTGTCTCGTTTGAATCTGGCGGTGAAATATTCGGTTTTTAGTAGTTCCAATTTACCCCAAGATCAAATGTAAGGCTGAACAAGCGCTAGGATTGTGTCGTAATCCATGGTTGTTACCGGTATATTGCAAGGAAACGAAAATCGCGTTCTGATAGCTTTGTTTGTTCATATCATAATCATGCTATACAATGTGAATGGGGGTCTAACCAGTTCTGCTCTGTACTGATACCTGCAGAAGTAATCATCGTTTAGATCCGGCTTTGGGAAATCCAGTAAATCCTAGATTCGGGAGCAATTGCGAAATGTATATTTTCACTGGTTGTTCGAATGTTATGGTATTCCTGAATTGTGGGTTTCGTCAGCTGATTTTCGTGAAATTTGTCTACATGGCCCCACTACATCATTTTGTTTGCCCTTAGAGTCTGGGTAATTCCATGATGTAGAACAGTGATTCTAAGGAGGGGATTTTAAGTATCTTGTTTCCCTTATTGGGATGAAAACATTCACTCTAAGAAAAAGTTTACTTTTACACTTTAAGCCGTAGGTACTCTTAAATGCATTGTTTTCCTTAATGGGAGCGTTACACAGCTTGTATGTGTGTCTGTGATATATCCAGCCCATGCTTTTTATTAACGCTTATGTTCTTTGCCAAAACGACTAAACCTAGGCCTTCGTGTTTTTTCCTCTCCATCCGATGTTTTCTGTCAGACTTTCCACACTTGGCTCGAAACAATTGTTGCTCCTTGACTCCTAAAAGTTTTCCCGTTTTCTATCTATGTCATTGCTGCTCAGGAAAACGTTTATGCCGAGTAAAATTCCTGCATCAAACATATTTTCCATTTCTCTGTATGCGTTTGTGTTTGGCTCTTGCCACTACCATCCATATGCAAATATTTACCCTGGCCGGCGTTCGTCGACTTTCAGCGTCTGCAAATTTAGAAATAGGAGCACCCTGAGCATGCAAATGTGGGCCGTTCGTTGATTGTTTATCTTCCCGCACCAGACACCTGGGAGGTGGAGGATAAGCTTTGCAGGCCTTCGCCGCTCTCGCGCTCCATCCGATACGGCCTTCTGGTGGAAAATAGGATTTCCTTCGCCTCTCTGTGGTCTGAAAAGGCGAATATTTGCCCCGAATATAGCCGCACTTAGGCCGGCTCACCTCATAACCGCATTGGCCAAATTCGACCACCGCTCATATTTTCGCTTTTCATGGTATATCGTCGGCCCGTGAGCGGGGCGAATTACCCCGCTGGCGGCCTTATACGGCCGTGAGTGGGCCATATCTGAGCCATGTCCACGGTGACCTACCGCCGTCTGGTGACCGCCCGGTGACCGGCCGGTGATCCTTCTGACCGCGCGATCCCCACCATACCACACGGTGTCGGGTGCCTCCGTTCCCAGCCTCCGCTCGCGCGCCATCCGCCCACTTCTCATGACGGCCGGCCGCCGGCGCTGGCTGCCAACGCGCCTGTATTCTGCTGCGCTTCCCAGGCTAATCGTTATTTACGGGGCGGTGGAGCGCACACGGAGCGCGCGGCAGCGCCTCTCCCGTGTAATGCCCGGTAATGTCGGCCGGCCGGCCCAGCTGTCGCGAGTAAATCAAGAGAGGACGCTCATCATGGAGAATTAGCCCGCCGGCAGCCGCTGGCCAGCCCCGCGGCGAGGCTTTGCAGCTCGGCGTTGGAGCGAACATGGCGTGGTCTTGCAGCTCAGCAGCCACAAGACGCACAGGCGGCGGCCCGAGATGGCTCCTCCTAGGCCTGAGATGGAAACTATGGAATGAAGCTGGGTGACTGGTCGCCATTCCTACATCAGCATTAAGTGGTCTCAACTGGCAGATATAGTGTGACAGATATATAATATATATATATATATATATATATTATATTATATTATATATATATATTATATATATATATTATATATATATATATACTATATATTAAGTTCCGCGCTACCACCTCCGGTCAGTCTGACCGCCGGCTTCATGAAAAATAATGACTGAAAGGCCATCCATTTTCCGATTACCCGTGTGTCGAAACGGTTGACATGCGTGGCACGTTGGCTCGTTTATATCCATTGTGGCGATTTCCCATAAGGCACGGTATCTTCTGAGCCCCCAGAGCGGAGACTGCTCCCGATTTGGACCAGGAATGAAACACTGGAACGACGCCACCCAGCCACGTTCCAGAACTTTCCAGTTGGCGGGCGCCGTGGGTCCCCAGCCAACTATGACTTGGCTAATGTTAAACCGGCGACATTAGGTGTCTGATGACACCCAAACACAGCAGGTTAAAGGAAGTGAGCCTACTCACATCGGTCATATGGAGTTGTTGACACTGGTCTATAGAACATATTTTTCTGAATTTAGCCATTACTTTATTTCTCCAGATTCACTCTAGCTGCTCAGATATTCCTAAGAATCATAAGGCACCAAGATCAGTAAAGAATAACATAATTATCGGTAGGCTCCAGAGAGGCTTTCACTACTAGAAGCATTGCCCTAACGTTTACACTGCTAGCATGTATTGTTAGCGCTGGCCAGTGGATAACAGCTCTTTACTCTGGTTATAGTGGCGATCGTTTATGGATATCGAAACAAAACAATATGCAAACATAATTTAAGTAAAAATTCAATTTAAAGGAGCTCCAGACGTGAATTCTATCGTATCCAATAATACAAACCAATAGCTTCTTACCGTAATACAAATATATTTGACATTCCAAAACAGTAGGCACACTTCCTCAAAGTCGCTGCATCAATCTGCGGTAAGATCGAATTGAAAGTGTTTGGATTTCATGTTTTGAACGTCATTGGAACTCGATTGCTGGAGTTCCTGCAATGAAGTTAACCATAAATTAGTTCAGTTATAATTTGTACGATAGCTCTCTACCATCGCCAGTTGCGCGCTTGGTATAACATAAGAGTGCAACTCAATTCCCAGACACGTAGCCAGGATTTTTATCGCGGGGAGGCCACGTCGGAAAAAAATAAAAAACAAATTGCTCCTCAGCCATATGCTGCTGACCGTGGAGGGTATGGTCGGGTCGTCAGAGAATTTCATTGTATCTAGTGTGAATTTATTTTGCTCAGGGGGGCCATGGGGCGCTCCGTGTCCCCCCTGGCTACTCCCTGACTCATTCACACAAACTAGGTACAACTGGCTCATAAAGTATAATACGCCGATCTTACTGGCTGGGGACCATTGTCAATTAATCCTGAACGCGAGACGATGACGCATTGGCTGGAGACTATGGGTGCTAAACTGGAGATGATGACGTCATGGCCTGCCAATCTTGAGGTTGCCAGGACCGTACGGCTGCGTGTGATTTCCGATCGAGAGGCCTGCGAGCAAAAGTGCAGGGTGCCAGGGTTATAGCCCCGCCGGCCTCCGCCGTCTGTCGGTGTAGGGCGATGTGAACGCCCCTAATCTCTGATCACGCAGCAATCGGATCCCTGTACCAGGCGCGGTATGGCCGCCAAATACCTTTGGAAAAGGGTGAATGTTCCCGAATTAATATGTCGGGCTGTGGTGCTCTCTCGGCAAACCCGACAACAAGCGGGACTCGGAGAGGAGGCGGTGTACAAACTGCCCGGACAACCTGCTCTCAATATAATCGGTGGCGCCTGGGGTCCTCTGGTGCTGCAGCCCCCCCCCCAGTGTCTCACGTGACTCCCCTGGACATTCACGTGTACCCCCACTTGACCTCACGTGACCCGACCGTGGTGTGGGACGAACAGCTGCAATCAGCGAATGGAAAAAGTCTCTTAGCACCCGGCGGCGGGTGGGAGAGGGGTCGTCGGCAACGATATTCTCCAGGGTGGGCGAGAACTGGGGTTGCTTGAGAGGCTTTAGGCTCATAACCGAGTTCAGAAGGAGTTAGGTCGTGTTCAGGTCGTGTTCGGGATCGGTGTTGGCGTTGGCAAATCGGCCCAGGCCATTTGCTGATTGGATCTATGTGTTGGCATCCGCGATGACGCTCGTGTGTTTGACTACTTGGCGATATAGTCAGTTTGTAGTGTAATAACACCGACTTTTATTGCCGAGTTACCCGTGTTTTGTCGGGAATTTGTCCTTTGTCTGTCTTTTTTTGTCCCTTGTCCCTGTGAAAAGCATGTCCTGCTATTAAAAGGATTGTATTCACTCATTTATGAAAGCGTCTTAAATAAGACATCGGACATGTTTATTTTTCCTTCATTATGAAGTTTACCGCCCCACACTTCCATGCGGTTCATATGAGAATTGGGCTCGGTGTGGTCGTTCTGGGCTCACGGAGTGAAGTTCCGGCGCCGTGTGCCAAGTGCGCGTTACGGGGTGGGACGGGTGCAGTAACTGCCGCTGGTGGGTAAATCATTTTCGTGCCGCCACGTCCACGCCCGCTGTCGACCGCCCCATTCGGCCGAATGTGCTGTAAAACGTGCGATGTGTCGTAAAGCCGGCGATGGCCTGCCGACGGCCGTAAACGGACAGAGCGGCCGGTTATGAAGCTGCGGCCGTATTGAATCTCTGGGGAGGGGGCCGAGCCGAGCAGCTTTGTGGTCGATTGGGGCAGGAAATACGGCAGAGTGGACTCAGTTATGGTGGAGGGTTAGCCCGCGCGGTCAGCTTTTAAATGTTTAGCTGCAATTCAGTGGAAGTCAAAGTGCGGGTGACTTTTAGCCTTTGCGCTTGGATTTAAATTGGATTTTACGATTAGTGGTTCAGCTGTTACGTTCATTGATGCAAAATTTAGCTACATCGTTTATCATTACCCTTGACAACATCATATCTATAAGAATTCGTGCAGCAGTCATGGAAATGCAGAAAACTTTTGTTTTCGAAATCAAAGCACTGAACATGACTTATCACACCATCACACGTCATTCACTATGTCGCCTTCCTATATATCAGAATCGTAAAAGAATAAATATCAACCACAGAGAACATCGGCCATAGTTCTGCTACGTCGTGTAGCTCATCTGTTTCAATGTCACCATGTTGTGTCGTTGGGCGTCGCTGGATCTGACGACCGCAAACTGTCGCCGGATCCAGCGCTGCAAACTTGGAACATCGATTTGCACGCTGTTTGGTCCGGCCTGCTGAGCCTTCGAGCCCAGCTGCGATGGACAGTGCTGGTGCCGCCGGCGTAAGGCGCGGGGAGACGCCAGGGCTGTCTCTGAAGTGGAGGGCGCGGGAACGACTGAGCGGCTTCCGACGTACCGGGTGGCATTAAATGAAGTATCATCATGTTTTCATACCACGTTTTTAAACCGCACGTGCGATTGTTTTTTGCTTCTACAAGGTGATTGGTGATATTTTGGCACGACTGAAAATGATGTTACATTCATTCCAAAATGTGGACTGATAAAAAATGCATTTTCGTTGAGACCTATATTTGGTCAAGATCTCTTTGGATGACACCAAACGCAAGTTCTAAAAATAGCCCCGTACGAAAATTTCTCAGTAACTCAAACTATGATTAGTATCAACGTACAACCTTGAGTATCGGATCGTGCATCAATGCTGCGTCTTCCCTAAAAATTACAGTGAATTTCGTGAAACGCTTTGCGAGATAATGACGTTTTAGTGACGTCGTTTCATGTCATTTTTGGCAGAAAAAAAGTGCCTTTATTCTTTTGAAATTAAAGTTTTTAAGCAAATGACAAATAAAAATGTCCAAAGGACGGAAATTTCATTATCTTCAAAATGGCTTTTCAAATTGTCGATGTTCTGATTTTTTTTTTCACAAAATATTTTTTGGGATTGTTTTTAAAAACTCGAATATATATATTAAAGAACCAGTATGTACGATACCCAAACAGAATTTTAAAGCAATATCTTTATATGTAACTGACTTATGGCTCCCTTAGACCCTAAGTACCAGTAACTCACGACGTCTTTTTCTGAAGTTGTGTTTTTGCTTTTAGTGATAAGACAAACAAATCAATGAGTTGTAGAGACTTGGAATGACAAGAAATAACGATCAATCGGGCATTCCATGTTTTGCCATCGAATGGTGCATCGAATTCTGCATCGAATGGTGCTTGTGGTATAACCGTGCGGCGTCAAATATATGAACAGTGGATGCAAATGTGATGGTATTTCATTTTATGCCGCTTTGTACTTCAATCAGTGTGTGAATGTGGGATGCAAGTATGCAAATGGGGGGTAGGTTTGATTATTTCCCCGGACGATGGCCTTACTGTCAGTGCTATATTCGTATACCTTTTCGGATGTGCAATAAGGATTGTTGGTAAGGCTCAGACGCTGCTCAAGGTAATGCATAGAGTGTTTTTCCTAGAATTGTTTTAGACCATGCTCAAAGCCCGGATAGCTGGCTTTCGATTCAGTGATTGATTCTGGATTGAGTTGAGACGTTGCATGATGGGCCCTGAATATCCTTGAACCGGCTGATTTATGAGAACGGGATTATGAAATGCGAGCAGCGCTGATATCCCCAGTGTTTTATGTACCCGTATATCACGCTGCAGTGGAGTTCATTCAGAACGGGCTCACAAATCGCACCAAATTGGCTCAAAATAGCCTCACCTGCCGGGGCGGCCTAACCATTATCCCCAAACTGGCCCTGCTGTCTGCCCTTTCCACAGAGTTTCCATCTACAGCCTGCAGCAATTTGATTCCAGTGGCTGTTTGATTCTACCTATGGTGCGACTCGTACCAACTACGAACCATCGGTTCCAAGATTGCTCCGCTGATGCCCCATCAGTTCTTTTCTCGAACCGCATCGGTTCCAAGATTCCTTCACTAATACCCCATCAGTTCTTTTCGTCCAGTGTTCCGGAAGCCCTGTGCGCAACTCTGTAACTCTCGGCTGGCAACGGGCGCAAAAACCCGCCTCCCACTCTCACAACAATCTGAGCGAGCGGTCAGCCGCGCCTTTCAACTCGGTTCGGATCGGCGGCAAAGTTTGCACAGCGCCGGGAAGTTGGTGACAGAGGTGGCGCGGCGCCGGCGCCGGAAAAGGCCGCCCGTGACGGCCGACTGCTGACGGCTGGCGGCAGTTCGTCGACGGACTGAAACACTGCTGTCGGCGCCGACGGGGTGACACACGGCGCGTCGGCACGCGCTGCTGGTGGCGACGGCGCCCCGCGGCGATGCCCTGCGGTGGTGTGCCATGGTGCGGCGGTCGCGTGGTGGGTGTTAGGAGGCGGTTGTTATGGCACAGTGACTGATGGGGAAGTGGTGTGGTTGTTGGTTCCAGCTGGACCAAAATTGTGACAGGGCTGGCTGCCGGCCGCGCAATGGGCTCCTGTGCTGTAATACGCTGCTCGAGTCTTTATTGTGATGTTTATTTCGTTCTTGCAAGTGCGGTTTTTCGTAGCGGGGAACCCTTTTGACTCGGTTAATTCCTGAACGGCTCACGTTTGGCACTAATACGGACCTAGTTTCTTTAATTGGAACATGGTGATTCTTCTAAACGTTTGGTCGTCGTATGTCATAACATTGATCAGTTACGTAAAAAAACGTTTGATAAATTAAGTAAAATGCGACGCCGTCCGATCTCTTCCTGGGGCCGTCAGACAGCTTTCCTCCCATCTTACCATTACGAAGTAGGCTGGATTTTCTGCACGCTCTCTCAGTTGGGGAGGTCACCCGATATCACGTCTAGCCGGCGTGGCATACATCCTGCCTGGTCCCGAGGCACGTGCCAGTCCGTGCCCGTGGCCCCGAGCGACCAATGGGTGGCGCGTGACACTGTCTGGGAGCATCGTGCGCTCGGTGGGCTACCAGACGGAGGGACCAGAGGGGCTGTCTAGGAGCGGGGAGATTCTCCCCTGACCGGACGGAGGGACTGTTGGGACGGGGGACAGACGGGGATATAGCTGGTGGTCGATCCTGGAGCCGCCTGTGTCGCTCCCTGGATGGCTCGGGGACGTCAGGGCCGGGTGACATGGCCTGGCCCTGGATCTCAGATCCGTCTTCACAGCTCCACAGCTCTCATAGCTCCCTGACCTGACAGAGAGAGGCTTGCAGCCGGTCGGCGGGCCCGGTCTGTCTCTGAACCTTGGTAAAACGCTGCCCGGCGCTGGCCCCCCGGCGCTGGACCCCGGCGCTGGACCCCGGCCATACCGGATCGTGCACGCTCAGCGCACATACATCAGCCGAGTGCAGCGGGCGGCAGTAATTTCCGGCGGCTGTCCGCCGGCTGCCGGACCATGTTTACTTATCGATTCGGGGCTCTGTTGTACTGACTAGTGCCGCCGCCCCTGCCGCCACCACCCGGCCCCTGTCGCCACCACGCCGCCCCTGCCGCTGCCGCGTCGGCTGTCTGCTATGCAGTGTGATCGGAAGGAAGACTCATGGCTAGGAATGCGGCGATTCCGACGCGTCGGAAAGTGACTGAGCTGGTCGCACCCTCCGCCGACCGCGAGTTCGCTCCCCCTAGGAGCGAGTTATCGCAGCTCCCGGACTGCCGGTCGGGCGGTGTAGTTGGCCGTCGGGCCGGTAGGTGGCAGTGTTGGCGGTGGTTGGTTTGGGCCGCAGCCGTGCGAACCTGCAGTGGACGCTGGACTGCCGGCGTGCTGGGACGGTTCGTGTTCCGCGCTGGGGAGGTGACGGTATCAAGACGGTGCTATTGCTAGGACAGTGCTGGACAGTGTGAGGACGAGACGGTACCGGTGACGGCGGGGCGCGCACGGTTAGCGCGATGACGTGCCAGCTGACCTGGCCGCAGACGATCCCGTGGAACGAGACTCGCATCACGTGGAACCTGCTCTGGGTGCCGCCCAAGACGACGGTGAACGTCATCAGTGATGGTCAGTACCGGGGCGCCGGATGGGTCAGTACCGGGGCGCGGGATGGGTCAGTACCGGGGCGCGGGATGGGTCAGTACCGGGGCGTGGGATGGGTCAGTACCGGGGCGCGGGATGGGTCAGTACCGGGGCGCGGGATGGGTCAGTACCGGGGCGGTGATGGGTCAGTACCGGGGCGCGGGATGGGTCAAGTACGGGGCGCGGGATGGGTCAGTACGGGGCGCGGATGGGTCAGTACGGGGCGCGGGAATGGGTCAGTACGGGACGCGGGATGGGTCAGTACCGGGGCGTGGGATGGGTCAGACCGGGGCGCGGGATGGTAAGTACCGGGTTGCGGGAGGGTTCAGTACGGGGCGGGGATGGGTCAGTACCGGGGCGCGGGATGGGTCAGTACCGGGGGCGCAGGATGGGTTCAGTACGGGGCGCGGGATGGGTCAGTACCGGGGCGCGGGATGGTTCAGTCATTATTCATTGGTCAGTACCGGGGCGCGGGACGTATCAGTCGTCGGTGGCCATTGGTCAGTGCCGAGCCTGGCCTGGTCTGAACGTGCTGTCGAGTTGGATCGAGATCGGAACTGTCATGAATAGTCGATTGGTCGGTCAATCTCGAGCCTGGCCCAGCATGGCCGGGGCGGGATGGGGTGTCGGTCGGGTCAGAATGGGGTAGGTCCGTTATCACTGGTCGGAGTCGCGGTCTCGGACGTCTCCAAGTGCAGAGACCGGGTCCTCCGGATGCGGTTCGCTGCATCAGGAGCGGCGGCCGTGTTGAGTTAATGTGCCACGTTTATGGATGCCTGATGCTGTTGTGCCGCCTGGAGAGGAAGGCTGTATTAATAGCAGGGCCGGGCGTGGATCGTGTGAGGACGTAATGCTGAGCAGGTGTTGGGAGCAGCAGCTATAGGAGTGACAAGCTGCAGCCGTGAGGGTCGCAGCTGGTTTGTACCAGCTCATGTGTCCTAAAGAACCCTTGCGTTATTACCAACATTTAGCATTCAGCTTGACACGGGAAAAGAAGGAAGCAGCGCTTATGTTCCAGCTAATTTGTGTTTGCAACTGAAATCGATTCGATGAAGGAAAGCATGCGCGTCAAATGGCATTGTCGAAAGGGACTGCCTACAACGGTGGCAGGTGCTTCCTCTGCCGCTTCTTTATTATGATGTCTTCCGGGCACAGGCGCGCGCTCAGTCCTCTTGATTTTTAGCCCTGGCTGGCAAACCCACTTACCAACTCCTCTGCATTGAATTCCTCTATTCAGTGGCAATAAATTGCCCTAATTTCCCAGGCGAGTTGAATCCAGTTTCCTCTCAGCCAAAAAGTCGGAGCTGTAAAGCAGCAGTTGGCTTATTGAGTTCGACTTCCTGTATTTGGCTGTTGTATGTGGGCTTTGCCAACAAGCTATGCATGTGAATGGGTCCGATCGCGAATCGATTCCCCCAAACCATTGAGCCAGATTGAGCGTACTCGGCCGACGGTCCGGCTGCTCGTCACGTTTCTCCCACTTATCCTTACTAACGTCTGCCCAAGCACAATACGATTGGCTTGATCAGATTAATCAGAACATCTGTATACGACTGGGTTGATCAGATTGGTCTGAACAACTATATACGACTGAGTTGATCAGATTGGTCTGAACAACTATATACGACTGGGTTGATCAGCTTGGTTCCTGAAAACTATATACGATGGGTTTTGATCAGATTGGTCAGAAAACTAAACGACTGAGTTGATCAGAATTGGTCAGAACAACTATATACGACTGGGTTGATCAGATTGGTCAGAACAACTATATACGACTGGGTTGATCAGATTGGTCAGAGTAGCTATGGCTCGTGCGCTAGCTTCCCCGATCGATGGATGGCATCTTGATTGACGGCATTCCAATGAGAATGACGCCTGTTGGAGTATATGTTTTGCCTGGTCACTGTACAAACTAAGGACGTATCCAGGGACCTAAACGCGATAAAATGATAATCAGCGGGCGAATGTTGTTGGTGGATAACACGTGCCGTGAGATTGAACGTTAATGGTCGACCTACTGTCACTTTCATTTTACACAGACGTACTCAGAAACCCGACCAGTCGACTCAGCCTCTCGGAAAGTACGATACCTGTTCAGGAATTGATTGTGATATATAGGGAGGAGATATGTGTTGTGTTCCCGTCCTCCGCGTTTCCGCTGCGGATTATGTCGCGATTTGGAAATGAATCGCTACACCATCTTCTTTTCCGCAAGTTATCCTGTCCGTTATCCTATTGTCCTCGTGACGTGCCCGTTTGTTGGAGTTTTCAGTGATGGACACGTGAAAGTGGTCACTCCGAGCCGTGGTGAGAAGCGTCTATCTCTACTGCCGCTGCTCACTTCGCCCGCAATAATTCGTTTATTTATGTTAGAGAATTATTATTTTTGCACACACCGACACCAGGAACGAGCTGATGAACAGGGGTGATTGATATCCTGAATCAGCTAAAGCGCCCCCCTAAAAAAAAACAATCACACGAGCTGATGAACGGAAA
>VOPJ01006059.1:0-28828 GCA_014673585.1 Semibalanus balanoides
TTTGATTCTGTTTAAAGTATTCATTACAGTAAAATGGCAAGCTGAAGTGTATACAATCGAACACCATAAAGAGAACGATATTAAGTCTGACTTTGCAGGTTATGTGCTTTAGGGAATTCAGCTTTTCCGCACAAGCATCTTTTTTAACTCCGCCATTTTCATTACAGTGGCAACCATTAAAGCGTTATTGTAACCCATGCGACTGCCAAATAACATTGTCTATCCTTCTGTGCACCCGAATTCAACTCAAACGTACTCATTAAGTCACCCACTGCTCTTTTCCGATCCGTAAAATAAAGAAAAACAATAGCAATATCAGAAGTGTTAAACGACGATAATACCCAATACGTTAACAAAGGAGAGGCAACGCCGAACGGCGTTTGCAGGCGTTTACAATCACAAACCGGTTGGATAAATTTTCGAATTTTTTTTGCAAATTATTTTTGAGTCATGCTTAGAAATACCACACATAAAAAAAATCACTCCCATGGTTCATAAATCTGATTCGGCAAATGAAGATGTGGTCTAGTGGACATGCTGCTTCGATATGATGTTACAACCAAATAAGTCAGATAAATGTGCCAAACGCAGGTCGTGTCCCACAAACAATGCTGGAACGCATGGGAAACAGTATGGCTGCCCTCACCGAGTCCTCAAAAAATGGCCGCCGCGAAAGGTCCGTGACGTCAGTGAGAAGACCCTATAGGAATATTGTGCGAATGTGCACAGCACACACATGGCCCGAACATCCAGACCTGTCTGGGTAGGTGCCCAGCCACAGCGGAATCTATATTCTCAGGCCTACCAAGGTATAAACTCTGGTCATTGGGGATGACAATGTTCGCGAGTGATTGGTGTGGGTCCTGGAATATCGACCCTGTCATCGAAGCAATCTCTAGCTTTGGCTGCTGATGCCACAGAGACGTGTCCTTCGTATCCGTCAAACACCGAAGCAACCCCAGCAGCTGGTGGCAGAATACTAATGTTTGCAAATTTTGTCTGTCTTTCTGATGCGCTCCGCGCGGTGAATGCAAATGTGTTGACGTTCCGCCTGATGACTCCCACGCGACTCGTCTTCGTCTGGGTCCAATATTCAGTTCAGTAACATCGACTGCACCTCCTTCAGAGCTGCCGACAGAGGTGGACAGCTATCACGAACTGTGTCCGTTGGAGCCGCCGGGACCGCTCCAGAAGTCGGCTCTCTTCAACTGCGTCACCTCCATCTATAAGGCGACAAACGTCAAGACGGGACAGTGCTGCTGCCTCCGACGAATACACGGTCAGTCTATGCGGCTGTGGTGCGCTTTAAACCCAAAGCATCAGCAGCAGCAGATGCCCGGTCGTCAGGTCAGTGGTGACCCGAGTGGGTCGTAGGCGTGTCGGCCGCTCTCTTGTGTGGGCGACTGGCAGTACATGAAGGGTAGATGCCTTGGCCTAGTTGAGTCTGGTGGATGGGGTGGCATGTTCGGATGTTGCGGAATACAGTTAGCTGAGGATCGCATGTGTGGAACGTCACCTTTTTGCAAACTTGCTGTGACAGCTGAAAATGATATGTAGACCTTGTCTCTATTAGGAACTTGCCTGATCGAATTATGGCTCCTTGTGTCGCCTTACGACAGTGACAGCTGACTAAATCTGCTTTGCTCAATCATAATCCTGCCTGTCCTCTGGCTGAATTGCATTGTGGCAAGACAGTGACTTGTGCCGTGTACTGGTCTATAACTGTGGTCTGATCTGACCACGCTCTCCGCAGGTCTGCGTCTGGCCAACACCAGCAGCCTGCAGACCCTGTCTCTGTGTCTGATCTGACCACGCTCTCTGCTGCAGATTTGCGTCTGGCCAACACCAGCAGCCTGCAGACCCTGTCTCTGTGTCTGATCGGACCACGCTCTCTGCTGCAGGTCTGCGTCTGGCCAACACCAGCAGCCTGCAGACCCTGTCTCTGTGTCTATCTGACCATGGCGCTCTCCGGCTGCAGGTCTGCTTCTGCCAACACCAGCAGCCTGCAGACCTGTCTCTGTGTCTGATCTGACACGCTCCCGCAGGTCTGCGGTCTGGCCAACACCAGCAGCCTGCAGACCTGTCTCTTGTCTGATCTGACCACGCTCTTCTGCTGCGAGTCTGCGTCTGGCCAACACCAAGCAGTCTGCAGACCTGTCTCTGTGTCTGATCTGACCACGCTCTCTGCCTGCAGGTCTGCGTCTGGCCAACACAGCGCCTGCAGACCCTGTTCTCTGTGTCTGATCTGACCAACGCTCTCTGCTAGGCAGGTCTGCGTCTGCCAACAGCAGTCTGCAGACCCTGTCTCTGTGTCTGATCTGACCACGCTCTCTGCTGCAGGCTGCGTCTGGCCAATCACAGCAGCCTGCAGACCCTGTCTTGTGGTCTGATCTGACCACGCTCTCTGCTGCAGGTCTGCGTCTGGCCAACACCAGCAGCCTGCAGACCCTGTCTCTGTGGCGCAAGCTCAGTCACACCAGTCTGGTCACCCTGCGCGAGTTCTTCACCACCAAGGCGTTCGGCGACAACTGTGAGTGCGCGCCCTGGTGCGGTATCGAAGGGATGTATGGGTATAATATGACCGGAATACTTTGGCTGAGAGCCTACGCTGAGGCGTGGAATAGCTATGCAGTTGAAACGCTCTCTAGACACTCAATCATCCACATCATGAAAGTATACGCTGCATAGCATGTCATGGTGTTACGGATTGTTTGTTTTTTTCTCGTTTTTGTGGTCTGAGGCCTATTTCACAAAGCAAAAAAGTTTGCAATTACAATTATTTTCTTTGTGATTGCAAGAATTTCTACAAATGTTTGTAATTTGATTTCACAAAACCTCAGGGGTAAATCTCAATTTACTATTTAAACTACTATTTTACACATAGCAATTATTTGTAAAAATGTTTGTTAAACCGCAGTTTCTATTTCACAAGGTTGACTCCGTGAGGAAATGTTTGTAATCAATTGTAATTCCATGGCCAGAGGTTCTGAATTTCAAACTGCATTCGATTGTTGACCGTTTTTTAGCTGTTAGGCCGTTTTAATGGTGCGGTTGTTTCGTTGCCGAGAGGTTGTAGGACAGTGGTTTAGTTCATACATAAGTATACATGCCGAATAATTTTCACAGCCCAGAATTCGAGCAGGGCAATCTCCAGCTTTGAAGTGCAGTGCACCTTACGCTTGTGCTATGATGTGCGCGAAGGGCGCCTCCGCGCGAGAAACGCATGGCGGTATATTTGCAGCGTCTGCAATGTATTGTGGCAGTGAGCTTCGCCCCTTCCGTGTGGAATCAACTAGGTTAGGAGTTAAATGGTGGAAAAACTAACGATCTTTCTTCAAGGGCAGCTGTGTTGTTGTTTTGCTCGCCAAGGCCATAGATGTCATAGTAGTAACCGTCCACTGCGCAAGGTATCTGCGCATACTGACAAATGTCTAAAATGACGTCACCGGGGCACATTTTTTTCTCGGGAGATTATTCGTTAATACTTGAAACAATTAATTTGCGTGACATATATGTAAAGAATATGCATAAGTAACTATATTAGCAAGTTAACCAATAATATTCTAGAACAGAAACATCAGGGTCCAAAAAGTTATTTCCTCCAGTGACGTTATTGCGCTAATCATGCAACAAGCTTATAGGCATTGATGTCCCTCTTCCGCCGGTGAATTTGCGAAGTTCTTGAGATTCGTTCTGCTTTCACTTTTTTAACTACTTTATGTACACACTTTTTTACAATCGGTAATTCCAGGTGCTGATTGTTGTGAAATCGCTTTTTTTGTGAGGTAGGTAAAAGTTTCTGGCGTTGTACTCACAAACCTATGTAATTACAAACTTCTTTTGAAATGGCCTCTGATTGTTTTCCTGCTATTTTCCTGGTGGCAGTCTGAAGACGTGGCCGGTATATAAAACTCATTCATGTTATCTCACACTAGCTATTTTCTAGCGCAGCTTCGTGACAGTAGCGGGTCTGATCGCCACTTTTGGCCGCAAATTGACCTCTGATGAGTCGGCGTGCCCTTGAACCCCAACAAACAACCCCAGTCTGATGGCCACTTTCTCTGATCGGCTGCCCCGCGGTGTGGCTGCTTGTCTGCCTTTGCAGCGGTGGTGATGGTGTACGACTACTACCCCTGCTCGGAGACGCTGATGGCGCGTCACTTCAGCCAGCCACCGCAGCTGAACGGGTTCGCCGACCCATTCCAGGACCCAAGCATACCGCGCCCCTACAGCGCCCAGAAGAACGCCGTGCTCAGACAGAAGAACGGTGAGTTGAGTTTTAGAGTTTAACTGTTCTGATATCACGAGACTGAGAAATAGGGCGTTCTCGATGCGTTTTCATTTATTTCTGTATGCTGCAACATTTCGGTTGTTAGTTTGATAGTTTCGAAGCCCATGCTTTTTTTGGGTTACTAAATCTGACGTTACCCTGTTTTGTTTTATTTGACAGCGCTGATGCCGGAGGCTCTGATTTGGGGCTACATTATCCAGCTGTCTGGGGTCCTACGTCAGATCCACGCCGCCGGGCTGGCCTGCCGCGTGCTGGACCCCACCAAGATCCTGGTGACCGTGCCTGGGGCGACCCATACGAGGTAGATCCTGGTGACAGGTACAGTGGCGCACACACGGCCTCCACTGATCACCCGTGCCTGGGGCGACCCATACGAGGTAGATCCTGGTGACAGGTACAGTGGCGCACACACGGCCTCCACTGATGACACGTGCCTGGGGCGACCCATGCGAGGTGTCGTTCGTCTGGGGAAGAGGCTGGGCGTGTTAGGGTGGTATTGTGATCATGCTGGGTGAAGTTGCTGTGGTGAAGAGGGAACGCTGATAGATGATGGCATACGATGCTCACTGCTCGACCATCAGTGCGTGCATTATCATCTTGCTGATGGCTTTCTGTTGGTTGAGATGCTATTGCCCAGTTATTAGAACTGCTCAATACTTCTCTTCTTACTCAATCCGTTCGTCGAGGGTGCCATATACATACAAGGAGTTGCGACGCCCTAAAACGTCCCAATACACCACCACCGTTCGTCGCTGTATCGTGACCGTGTTGTGTGCGCTACCGCTACTGCAGGTCAGGACCGACTTCACGTGAACGCGTGCGGCGTGCTGGACGTGCTCATGTCTGACAACGGCACCACCGGCTCGATGATGATGGTGCAGCATTACCAGGTGAGCCGACACCACCAGCTCGATGATGATGGTGCAGCACTACCAGGTGAGCTGACACCACCAACTCGATGATGATGGTGCAACACTACCAGGTGAGCTGGTGCCCGCGGTCGACGGTCAGATTGCTCGTTAGCTCTAGTGTTAGAGTGCCGGCTGAGGGAGAGGATGATTGGTGCGGTGTGGGCTCAGTCTGGGTTGGTGGGAGATAGAGAGGTGACGGTGGCGGTTCGGCTGAGTGACTTTGTGGCAGATGGTCCTAACTGATGAGTCCCAAATTGTCCTAGGTAAAATGCGCACTGAATGACGTAACCAGTGCAAACCAATGACGTAACCAGGCACACCCACTGCAGTGGGTGTGCCCCGAATCATCATCGCCGACGCGCCTTGTGTTGTAACTCACAGCAGGAGGATCTGGTGGGTCTGGGGAAGCTGCTGCTGGCGCTCTCGTGTAACTCGATGCTGGCCGTGCTGACGTTTGTGTTGTAACCCGCAGCAGGAGGATCTGGTGGGTCTGGGGAAGCTGCTGCTGGCGCTCTCGTGTAACTCGGTGCTGGCCGTGCAGCCGGACAACTTCAACACCAGCATCAGCATCGTGGAGCGGCACTTCTCGGCTGACCTGAAGGCGGTCATCATGAAGTGAGTCCGTCTCCCTCGCATTCGGGGCTGTAGCCACACGGTGCTGAAATGCCATGTGTGGTGGGCTGCTCTATGTCGAGTTTATGGTTATCTGGGCTGTTGCCTATTTCAACGTTGTTTTCCCGTTGGTCTTTAAAAATAGCACCCACTAGGATGAAACCGAACTTGTCGAGCCAAAAAGGGTTGGTCATCCAATTCCAAAAGTGGGAGACCACTATCCCAGCCCGTCAACGGAGCCGGAAACAGACCACAATCATTTGCCGTGGTGGCGCCATCTATTTCCATAGTGCCTCTTACCTGGCTGGTCCATCTCGCTGTACCCTGTTGTCTTACCTTCTCTTGTTCACCGTCGTTCTCCTGTATAACTGTTCAGATAATGTTCTAAGTTCCGTCGACTGCTCCCTGACAAGTCGGTTACCTGTGTTGACCATTCACGTCTGACTGGTTTTCTGATCTGTTTTCTGACATCGTCTCTTCTCTGACCGCCGCTAAGAAGGGAGTAAGAGTTTCGTTTCATCCATATTTACCTGTCTCTTACCTCTGATACTCTGACCTCAGATCTCAGACTTCATGATCTCAACCATCAGAACCTCAGACTCTCAGACCCAGACCTTCAACCTCAGACCTCAGACCTCAGACCTCAGCCTCAGACACTAGACTCTTGCCCTGACCTCTGACCTCTGACCTCGCTTCGGCAGTCTTCTGGTGCCGACCGGTGGCCGTCAGCGGAGCATTAACGACGTGATGCCGATGGTGGGAGCCCGCTTCTACCAGCAGCTGGACTCGGCACACCGGCTCACCGACAGGCTGGAGGACGAACTGAGCCGCGAGGTGCAGAACGGCAGACTGTTCCGGCTGCTGGCCAAACTGTCCGCCATCACCGAGAGGCCAGAGTGAGTGTCTAATGGCTCTTTGTTTACCAGCATCTTCGTTAACCAACACATGCAATGTCCTGTTGTAAGTGTGACGCCTATCCGCTTATATATACGCCTATCCGCCTGCATATGACGCCAATCCCTGTGTTACAACCATCCCCGTGTGACGTGCTATCGCCTGTGTGTGACGCCATCCGCCTGTGGGTGTGACCCTATCCCGCCTGTATCGTGACGCCATCCGCCTGTGTGTGAGCTACTCCTCCTGTATGTGACGCTATCCGCCTGTGTGTGACCCTATTGCCCGCTGTACTGACGCCTGTGTGGACAGGCGCTATCCGCTGTATGTGACGCCTATCCGCCTGTGTGTGACGCCTATCCGCCTGTGTGTGACGCCTATCCGCCTGTGTGTGACGCCTGATGATGATGATTGGGGTTTAAGGGCGGGCCGACAACTAAGGTCATATGCCGTGTGTGTGACGCCTATCCGCCCTGTATGTGACGCCTATCCGCCTGTGTGTGACGCCTAGGCTGAACCTGTGTACGGCGCCTATCCGCCTGTGTGTGACGCCTATCCGCCTGTGTGTGACGCCTATCCCTGGTGGGTTGACCCTATCCGCCTGTTTTATTGCCTGTGTGACGCCTATCCCTGTATTGACCCTATCCGCCTTATAACGCCATCGCCTTAGGTGGAGCCTATCCCTTGTGGAGCCTATCCGCGTATTACGCCTAATCCGCCTTAATATACCTATTCCCTTGTATTGACGCCATCCGCGTGTACGCCATCGCTTTGTGACGCCTAATCCCCATTGTGTACGCTATCCCCTTGTACCTACGCTGGACGCATGAACCTGGACGGCGCCTGGGCGGAGACCGGGGACCGCTACATGCTGAAGCTGTTCCGGGACTACGTGTTTCACGCCCTCACCGAGGAGGGCCGGCCGTTCCTGGACATGGCGCACGTGGTGCAGAGCCTCAACAAGCTCGACTCCGGCTCCTCCGACAAGGTACGGTGGTACGCGTACGGACAGGGTACGATGGTACGGACAGGGTACGATGGTACGGACAGGGTACGGTATCGGGCGTCAATGCATTGGAAATTTACCAGACTCGCACTCATCAGCGGGGTGAGTCGTGTGTGGATTTTTCATTATATGCACTTCGTGAGTGTTGTTTCATTGACTGTTGTGTTGGTTCTATTGTGAGCTAATGCCTTTTCATTAAGTGCAGTTGCACTTAACCCTCGCCCTACGGGAACGTTTCTCACCTTCGCCCTACGGGGCTGACATATAGAGCAATGCAATAAGAACCAGCATGTTGCCTGTTATGTGAGGAATCTAACGGTATGCAATTTTTAGGTTTTAGATCAACGGATGACCTTCCAGGTCAAGTGAATGACCTCGACTCGACCAACGTCCAGATTGCTATTTGGCACTGTCAGAAAACATCAAAATTAGAAATTGATAAATGTAAATAAAAAGGCATGTTTCCAGACCAGTTTTGTCTTACAAATACATAAAAGGTGTTTATTTGTTCGTATCTCGTCAAAAGAGTCAAAAAAGTGATTAAAAGTGATGTCATGAGTTTCTTACACTTGGGAGCCATCACTCAGTCAAAAATAGAGATATTGTTTTGAAATTTTGTTTTGGTATTGTCCATACTCAGCTCTCACATATCTTTTGTTTTTAGCTTCTTTAAAATTTGTATTTTGTATTGATTTTCCTCAAAATCTGTTTTCGAACTTTTAGAGATCAAAAACCAAAAATTAGCAAATCCGAGAGTTCCTTTAAAAGAATATGTCATTTTCGATCTGTGCTGTTTTTTGTTTACAATTTTATGCAAAACTCTATTTTCTACGTTTTGTCAAACATTATCGTTTTTCCACCAATATGTACGTCACTAAAACGTACATTATCTCTTAAAACTACTCAACCAATTCAGATAGATTTATAGCATACGTATAATTGCTTTTAACTCGGCTACGGGAAATTTCAGCTACAATTAGATGTAGATGCGTAGACATCTAACAAAATGTAGATGCGCCGCATGTATACAAAGTTATTTCAATAATAACATCAGGGGCTGTCGCGCGCCCCGTAGGGCAAGGGTTAATGGACTCTGTGTTTTCCAGTGCCTATGTTGTGGCCGTTGGCTAGCACGAACGGTTCCTGAGCGGTTCAATCATGTGCGTCATCGACATTAGCCAGCACATGGCGTAATGTCCTGTCTCCATTGTCCCCGGCAATGAACATCGTGACGCGAAGCAGCTTCTGCTCGCTGTCAAATATATAGTCATAGCTACTGTTCTTATGCTTTGCGATTAGTGAATTAGAGACTCGTGATGGAGCAAGTGATTTATGAGACGGTAAAATAATGTCTGTGGATATGTCTTTGTCTAATTCACCCTGACATCATTAAAATGATGTCCTAGATTGGTCGTACTAGTTCCATGCAAATAACTTAAATCGTAAGGCATTTTTAGCGATTTATTAGCACCATCATATAAAAATGTACGAGTGCATGCCTATTAGATGGCAAGTTACTGTGTAATGTTTCGGTCGTTGCGGCGACAACCGGACGAGAAGGTTATGTGGAAAAGTTAAGATCCGAACCCGCCGCAAGGTGTCGCCTCGACCCGGTTAGGCTCACTCCGGTGGCCGGCGCCTAAAACGACCACGATTCACCTCAAAAGCGTATTGATATTGCGGAATGCAAGTACAGGGAAGAGACTGATCTCAATCAAATGTAAATAAAAAATAAGGGCAGGGGCGGCATCATATATTTGTTTGCCTGGCGTGGCAGGTGTGGCAAACGCCCAGACACATATGTTTTCTTTCCAGTCAGTGCTATCAGGTTAATGTTCAAGTTTCGTATGTCAGGAGGCCGTCTGCTCATAGGCGGCCATTTGCTCCCCCAAGTAAACCGTGTGGACCGCTGATGCGTCTGCCGTCTGCCGCGGGATAGGGCTGCCTTCGGAATGGCGCCAATATTCACACTCTGATTCGGACAAAAATGAAACACGATTTGTAGTAATTGAACCGTTACTTCAACCGCACTTTAGCAACCGTATTATGAACGGCTTTTATTTTTACTAAACGAAGATTCGGAACGGAATCGGAACTGGTTAGATTTTGAACATGTGTCCGACGGACGCATCGTTAGTTTTCGGAGACCGAAACAAAAGTCCGTAAAATAGCACCTCTAATGCTGCGTCTCATGCGCCTAAATGCTCATAATAGCTTATGTTTTAATTTAATACATGTAAAATCGGCCCAAAATCGCCAGTAGGTATTCTATTTTACCACTATACCTTTGTGGACCTACATTATCCACCGCAGCTTGCTACCGAACTGCACAGTGTGTATCGCCTTAAACTACACTTGTAGGTAGGGTGGCTCTAAAATATCGATCTTCGAAAGATGACACTGGCTCACGTCTCCTGTGGTTCTCTGACGTGTTACGATATGTAGGGATGGTATGCGACATGGATGTATTGTATGCATATGGTCGATTGTTATCTGAGGCCGCACGTGCCGTTCGCCTTTTTGACGGCGGCCGCGCACGGTTAACTTTAGCGATTTGTGCTACCGCCTAAATATCCAGTTGCGGAAGCCTCTTGAATGATGGCATGTTTAACTTATTTCATTGCAATACTTGCGTATTTTGACCTAAAGCCTATAAGTAAAGAATGTAGATCTGTATAACAGACCTTGAGACAAGACGCGTAGAGGCGATGAAGGTATAGTGTCACGAAATTTATCGGCTAGGCCATCTTTCAGGTGTGGTAGGGTGGGTGGGGATATGGGAAGGAGAGGGAGAGGGAGAAAAACACCACAAAGCACCGATGGCGGGAGAAACAGACTGAAGTTTCTGTGGGTCGAAACAGGTGTCCCGAGATGGTAGATTGAGATGGCACGCACCTGTCGGGTTGTCGGTCGGTGCCGCGGTCGTTTAAAATGATGAGCCACGATGTACGTCTGTGTCGACTTGAGCAGGTGGTCTTGCAGGTCGGCGAAATAGAACATCGACTCTGCGATTTTCTGTTTGGGCCGTTCCTTCGCACACTTTAGAATGCTTATTCTAAAGCTAGTATGTCAGATTTTTCCTCGTCTGTTGGCCTGGGTGAACAGGCTGTCATGTCGGTCGCGAGAGGCAGTGCTGGCAGTTCTGTGCCGCGACGTATCGCGAGTGCTCTTAAATCTGAGACGAAACTTCTTCTTGTTTCTCGATGTATGTGTTCCGGCGGTCTTCTATCTGCCTCCAAGAGCTCACAGCGATTTTCATAAACACATTTTTGATTGTGACACTGCCCACCCGTCCGTCGATGCAAGTGACATTTGCGACCCCCGCACGGGACAGGCGGGCGGGATCCACAATGCTGAGCGTAACCATAAACGGATGAGCGTTACATACAGTTTTTCCAGGACTTCTGGTCATTTTCGCACTGGAAGTGGGAGTCCCGATGCACGAATTGTTCCTTGGACTTTGTGTGCGAGACTGTCATCAATGGTCAAAATACGCAAGTATTCAAGAAATAACCCCTAAATATCGGTTTAAATGATCAAAAGGGGTGACAATCAAATTACAAAACTTTAGAGCACCACATGAGATGTCACCAGATGTGAGCCCGTATCATTTTCGCAAACAGCTATTTTAGAGCCTTCTGGCGGCCGTCTCACAACGTGGTGCAATGCGGACGAACACGCGAGCGCCGAATGGGAGGTAAATTAGCTAATAAATATCTTGAACGTAACCGGGCGAGGGAATCTGGAGGATGACTTGTCCAACTACCCCATACGGTAAGTGAGGCTTCCCGAAATGAATAAAGCCATCTTGTTGGATACCGTGTTTGTCCTGTGGTAAATATCGCCTTGTTCATTCTTCCAGCAGCCTTATGTGAGCCTTAGTTAGAACTGAGAAGCACATCGACTTTGGACATTGAACATATAAACTAGTAGACTCCTTTAAATAATGACAGGTGTGTGCCTTTCTCATCACTCAATGAGTGGACTTGCGCTGTTCGGATGCACGCTAGCGGCCGCTAGTAGCGCTAGAAGCGCTTTTGTTCTCCATGGCAACCAGGCGTCAGCCAATGAAAAGCCAGAAAATGAATACGTCACGATTCGAAGCGTAGCGCCTGCGGAGAGGCTATCTCCGCTAGCGGAAAATCGCAGAAGCGGCGATAGCGCTAGCGGATGTGTTTCAATAGTGGCGCATGAGACAAATCAACAAAATGAAAACAACACAGATGTGATATGCCCCTGGCCCTGAAGAGAGTCTGGGAGTGCTTACGTCTGTTTCCTGCTGAGACTATTTGTGTGACGTAGTTGTGACGTCAGCTAGCGAAAAGCGCTAGTGCGTGTGCCGAACAGCGCTCTTATCTGGCTGTCAGTACAATAAATGGGTCAAGTGCGGTGGGTTCCCGGGTTGTCGGGTCTGGTAATTTGTATTCTCAGTAACGAATCAGTCTATATAATTGGGGTTTCTGTGTGGGAATGCTTTAGTTATTCTTGGCCGACTTCGTATTTTTGTTCGAGCTGTATTCGAGGAGCAACGTTTGTGTTTGACGGACGCTTTGCACGACTCAGTATTTGTGTTCAAACTAGAGTAATGTGAGCATCGTTTGTGTCTGTGTTGTGGACGCTTCTAGCTACTGTTCTTCGTGCGAGCTCTCCCCTGGTTCTGCTGGGATTCTTAGGTCGTCCAGGTGGCGCACCGTATTTGCTCTCCGCAGAGAAGAGCTCTGCCGGCTCGATCGTCGGATGGTTTGGTCACCTTTGCCAGGGTTCGGCTGCCAGGTTGTATGATGTATGACGTCTCAACTCTCCGGCTGTGTATGATATATGAAGCTGCAACTATCCGATGCGTCTCCCTACCCTTTGCCCCGTCAGTGACGCCTTACATGTGTCTGTGTCCGCAGGTGTGTCTGATGTCTGTGTCTTTTTATCCTCAGTAGTCGGTTGTGTCTGATGTCCCTGTGTTTGTGTGTCCGCAGGTGTGTGTGATGTCCGTGTCTTTGTACCCTCAGTTGTGTCTGATGCCCCTGTATCTGTGTCCCCAGGTGTGTCTGATGTCGCGGGACATGCAGAACGTCCTGGTGACCACCTTCGCCGAGCTGAAGCAGTGCTTCGAGCGCTCCTTCCGGGAGCTCTTCGAGGCCTCCCTCGCCAAGGAGCCGCCGGCCTCATAGCGGTCCTGCAGCCTTGAACCGACCCCCACCACTTCCCCACTGCCCGGCGGCACCCCTCGCGTCGTCTCTGTGCCCGGGCCATCGACAATCCAATGTATTATAGTGATGTGGTGGTCTCGTTCGCCGCCCGCGTCTTGCGTGGTGTCGCTACAAAGTGAACTCTGGCGTCGTTTTTCTTCCGGTGGCAAAGTTTTGACCGGAGTTTTGTGTCTGGCGAACGGCCGGTGGTTCAGTGGTGATCTGGTTATTCTGCTGCGTCTTTGCAGCATTGTCTGTCGAATTGCAGGGGTCCTGCCGGCGGTCCGGCTCGATTTAACCGCGTCTAACCTTCCGTTTCGGTCTTCTTGTCCGTTCGCGAGACCCACTTAACGGCGGGTGGTGAGTCGCCGTTTTGCACCAGCTGTGAGGATCGCCTGTGTTGAGGGCGCCTGTGCCGGGGGCGGACGGTCGCCTAGGCGGCCTGGTGCCGGTTGAGGAAGGTTTGCGACGGCGGCTGGACAGGGACTGGATGGCTGCCGTCAGCCGCCGGTCGCCGGCTCTGCTCGGCTGTGAATGTGATACGCGAGTGGTGAGAGGAGCCGGCCGCCGCGCGTGCCAAGGCGGCGCTCCGCACGCCAGTCAGGCCCCCGCTGCGGGGGCCCTGTACACAACCTCGGTCTGACTGACCGGCCGTGTCTGTCTGTCTGTCTGTCTGTATGTCCGTCTGTGTGTGCCAGGGCGGGATGGAGCTCGCTTGCAGCTCTCTCAGTCTCTGTGCGTTTTAGTCGCTCGCCAAACGCGGCCCGATGTCCTGTTTTATCGCGCGCACTGGCGCGAGTACAAAGTCGGTATTTGGTTGTTGGCACGCGCGCGGAGAGTGTGTCGTGTTTTGAGAGCCGTTCTGGCTGCTGTGGCTGCTTTACGCAATGATTACGCTCAGCGAGCGACTTTGGAGACAGTATTGTCTTGAAGGCATCGGTGCGATGTTGAATATGATGAGCCGGTCATGATGCTTTCGTCTCGCTTTTAAGCCGAGTATATTTGGCCAATTGCGCGTCTGTTGAGCTGGTTCAAAAGACTGCTGTGATCCAGAGCTTAGTTAAGTTCTTTTAGATGGTTTGTATGTTTGCCATTTACAATCATATTTGTTCGCGATTTGCAGGGCTGCGAGGAGGCCCCGAGCCTGCTGTGGAATTCCTGAGACGTGTGATAGGAGAGAGAGAGAAAGAGCTGTAAGCCTACCCACACGGGTGGTTTTTTATTATGCGTTGCGTCCCGGTCACGTCTCCATTGCTACTCCAATGGTCTCAACTCGGTCGCAATGTGTTGCAATGAGCCCATTGTAGACGATAAGACGCATTGAACGCATTGAGGACGCGTTGAACCCTTGGAGCATCAAAGACATGACGGAAACAAGCATGCAAACGCACCCGTAGTGGGGCGGAGCTAAAGGAGGAAAACGACAATGGCCAACTGTAAAAATGATTAACATTGACAAAGTAACACAAAAACACAATAAAATGACAAATATTGAGGTGTGTTTCTAAGATCGTGTACCTTGACGAGGGTCGAGGGAAAGAATGTCTGGTCGGTGGTATATAGCGCGTCTTGCCATTGCCCGCCAAGACATACAACAAAGGCGCAGTGCGATCTGTCTTCTTGGACAAGCACACGTCACTTGCTCGTTGTGCCAACGGGGAACATCAAGGCACTTGAGTTTATTTCTTGACAGCCTCCTCTCGAATGAAAAATAACACTACAGCAACGAATGTGCGTGTATTCACCACAGCAATCCCGAACAGATGCAACACACTAGAAGGCTGATAACGATGCTGAAAATAAGATGTCAGGTTTTTCAGCGACGTTTCAGCACTTCATTGATCATTACCGCGATTCATCGATCAACGTGCTGTTAAAAAGTAACGAAGGTTTAACAGATCATCGACACGCTATGCGAGTTCATCCTGCAGCCAGTACTAACCACAGGCCCTTAGATCTGTCTAAAGCTAGAGACACTGCCTGCCTTATACTATAGCGCAGTGTGACACTGAGTAGCGACACAGTAGCTGGCGGCTCTCGCGAGCTGAGGCATGTAACATCTACTGGAGAAATGCGTCCACTGGATCCGAGAAGAGCTAGGTCAAGGCCCCCAAAGAGCAAGCATGTGGCCATGTGACATAAGCAACAAGCATGTGAAACAAGTAGGGCAGGGTGTGGTATATGGAAAGCTATGTGTGCTCTAATTTAACTAATTTAGTATATGGCCCATGGAATTAAAATCCGATTTCAGAAGACAAAATCAACCAGTAGCCGTTTTCCCACGAATGGATTATTTGCGGAAATGTTTTAAAAACATTCTTTAAAATGTTTTAGTAGTAGAACGCTTCGAGGATGGACTAATCTGGCGGAAAAATCCTTACAAAGAACCCTCCGCCCTACGGGCCCGTTAGGGCAAGGGTTAAAGCATTTCTCGTTAAATTAGTCCATCGTGAAGCGGCTTACACTGAAACATTTTAAAAACATTTAAAATGTTTTAACAATATTCACGCAAAATATCCATCGTGATAACGGCTAGTGTCTCACCTGTGAAGCTGCAGAATGTCAAGCTGTTTGGTCGGGTGATTCCCGTCATGCATGAGGGTATCAATAGTCGATATGACTCCCCCATTCCTCCCCAATACCTGCGACAGATATTTCAGTGGTCAGTGCTTGGTCTATATCTGACCACTTTATTCTTTTAAGCTCATTTTTGTTCAAAGTCCACGGTCATTTATGCAGCCAAAACTTTTACTTTTTGTGACGAAGTTTCCTTTGATATCTCCTACCACTGAATTGTTTTCTTGGTTAGTTCTTGGTAACTTCTGCTGTCCTCTCCTCAATTGTCCTATTTGTATCGTTTCTTTAGTTATCGTCCCATTCGATTATTTCTTCATCCGTTCTTCTTGATCCACCGTTTGTATCGAATGCCGTCTTTGGCTAGAACTTCCGAGGTCCTCAAACAGGCAAGCATATTGTGTGTCATCGCAGGGTCTTGTTCATCCGCACGCCAGTCGCAGTATGCAGAAGTGTGTTTTATCATTGCTAGCTCTATACTCAGTCTTGATTGGCTGGGGGCGGATCGGTTTCTGTGGGCAGAACTGGTCTCAGCTTCATCTTGGAGCGGCTGACTTCAAGTATCTGGACGTCGGTCACGCCGGGCCCGTTGCGGTCGAAGGTTCCCCCCCAGTAACTTTTCCACTGTCCAGATTCAGCCAGCTCCGCCCCGTTCAGGTTTGTGCTAACCCCCATCTTGCTTTCATCAAAGTTCCACCACCCACCAAAGCGGCAGGTTGTGTCTTTGGACTTTTCACACGCCCCGAACGGTTTGCCGCTGTCATCCTTCATGCCGTCGGCCGCGGTCCCGGACGTCAACTCCACTACTATCTTATAGTCGCTGAGGGGCTCAAATTTGATGATGGAGTACACAGCGTACTTGTACGTCTCCCCCATCCACATGTCCACGCGTAGCTGCATCTCCCGCCCTTCAGATCAGGTTTCCCGAGCGCCTAGGCCCATCCAGTGATCTCCCGCGGCGTCTCCGAAGCCAGTCTGGTACGAAATTCATGGGCCTAGCTGAAGGTGAGCTGGGGCGGCGTAGATCCGCGCCGCTGCAGAGCAGCGTCCAGCTGCCAGCCGTCCGCGTCTCGCATGTCGGCGTAGAGGCTTCATATGCGGACGCCACGGATGATTGTACATCGCTATGGTATTGACGACCAGACTCCTTGAGAGCAGCGCTCGAGCACCCCACTTCGGAGGGGACATCCTCCTGGGAGGGCGGCGCCTCGCGCTCGAACCAGTCGCCCGTCTCGGGTGGCGTCTGCACCGGCGCCTCGGTCGTCCTCTGGTTGGCCAGGCTGCAGGCGAACCTCAGTGAGTCGAGCGGCACCGCCTCGCCCGCCTGACAGCGCGGGTCTGCTGACACAAATGCGCGCGACAAGCAGACAGACCGAGTCTGTCTCGGTGTGCCGGTACATGGCGGAGGATCTTGGCGGCCACGGACGGAGACCAGGACAGCAGGGGCCGAAGACACGGCGCCGGGTGAAGTTGTCAGAGAGCGAGGTGGGCGCCGCTGAAGCTTTCAGGGGGCTGGGTGGAAGGCGCTGCGTCAGGGAGCGGAGTGGTGGTGGGAGGGACGCTAGGGAACGGAGTGGTCGTGGGAGGGAGTGGGGTGGTGGTGGGAGGGAGCGGGGTGGTGGTGGGATGGAGTGGTCGTCATTGGGAGGGGGGCCGACAACAGTGGCAGCGTACAGCGCCAACAGGAGCGCGGCGGAGACGGACAGATGCATCACCGTCCAGCCAAAGTTTCGGAGACAGAAGTCAGCTGCCTCCCACGATTGGGAGCGGCTACACAGATGGAGGAAGGGACGGTGTGGGAAAAGGGATACAGAACTCAGCGGAACAGATGACTGAGGCAGCGCGGTGGAAAGCACTGAGCAAGAGAGCGCGCGTGAAATCGCAGCGGCTCGCTCACTGCCCATCACTGGTGGCGCTCAACCACTACCCTTTGCCCTTTGGACCAGCGCCGATAAATTTGATTGACTCCGGTCATTACGGGAGCCATTCAAGCTGACGTTGGTAGCAACCGTCGAAGCATAGTCGAAACATATCCTGCTGTGTGTCTATACATTTAATTATGTCTGTATTCTGCCGATGGCACGTAACGAAGGTGGCGGAGGCGGCCACCCCCCCCCCCCCTGGAGGCCCAGCGGGCCCTTTTCAGCGGCGCGGGGCGCCGGAAGGGGCCGACGAGACCGCGCGGTATCATGGGGCTTTTTAAGAGTCGGAGGACCACGCGAAGCGTGTATTTTAGATGGTTTAGAGAACTTCGAGGCCCTGCAGGGCCACCAGGGCCCTCTCTTAGAGACCAGAGGACCCCTTGGACGTTTACAACAGCCATATGCATGTCAGAGGGGATCCTTGATAAGCAGAAAGGCGAAAGGGCCCCTGAGCGGGTCAGAGATCCCCCTGAACACGTCGAATGGGCCCCTAGCCAGTACCGAGGGCCCCTGAGCAGGTCGGAGGGATTACTGAGCTTGTCGGTATGGCGAAAATGCAGTCAGCGCAGTTCCTTACCAGGCCGCCAAAAGGGCCCCTGAGCAGGGTTATTCGCTGCGATTATTGGTTCGGAAGATAAGAGGGGGGTAAAATTTACTCCCCCTACGACGCGCGTTCGGCTGGAGACCCCTACGCCGCGCGGGTTAACCCTCGCCCGGGTAGGGCAAATTCACTGCGTGTCCGGTAGGGGAGGGGGTCCGACCCCACGGCGAATTCGGCCCCTAACTGAGCTAGACACTTCATTTTCAAAAGAACGAGTGTTCACTTGGGGCAACGAGATTAGAAGCATTACATTTGATTTGAAAGGTCCTGGTCCAATAGGTGAACCCATCTGGGGTCATGTCCAATGACCAAAATGTCACAAATCCGCTTGTCGCACGTTGCTAGTGGTTCGCGAGTCAGTATGGGGGGGGGCAAATCCGCCACCCCCTCCAGGGCGGTGTTATTTTCAGAGGCCCTCAGGGCGCGTGGTTGAACCGCGGTCGTGAACCTTCCGTTTTCGGTCATCTTGTCGTTCACGACAGTCCCAGCTTAACGGGCGGGTGGTGAGTCGCCGTTGTTGCACAAGCTTGAGACGCCTGTTGAGGGCGTTGAGCCGGAGGTGGGCGAGTCGTGCTCGGCGGTCTGTGGCCGAATGGAGGAGGTTTGCGACCGGCGGCTGGATTAGGGACTGGATGCTGCCGTCACCGGGAAAACCATATTTTTGTGTCCCAACCAACATTGGCTGCCGTCCCGGACACTCATCACGGAGAGCGTGTCTCATGCTTCGATTGCGATTAATTACCGTGGACTTCCTTAATTAGATACGGGATTAGATTACTACATCCTAAACAGCGGACACATGAAGTTTTTTGGACAAGCGTCGAAAGCATGCCGGCTCTTGGAAAAGATGGGGATGGTACGGCATTTTAACACTGGTTCCGTGACTGGCTGTCGGGTCGTCTTCAGTCCATCCAAGGCAGGCCAACCCCTCTCAGTAACCCACCGGGAGTGGTTCACTTTTAGGCCCAAAATTATTTTTGATTTTTACAAATGACCTCCCGTCCTATTTGCCATACGGAAAGCAGTTCATGTATGCGGATGACGCAAGTTTTTGAACTGTGACGCTCCTGCTAACCTCAGTGCTCTAAATCAGCGCATCGATCAGACGATGTCAGTGGCACTGGACTGGTTTACACAGAACCGGCTCAAAATTAATCCAAACAAAACACGATTTACTTATGGTAAGTTCGTCCGCCGTTCCTCCATCACCAGTTTTCCGCACGCTTTGGGGACGTAGATATAAAGCCGTCAGACCACACAAAAATTATTGGTTTATTTCTGGACTCCGACATGACGTGGGAAAAACAAGTTTCTCAAGTAACTCGTCGTTGCTTTAACATTCTAGTAGGACTGCTCAAAATTGAGCATAAAACTTCCCGTGATCAAAAACAACTCTGGTTCAAGTCGCTCGTTTGTCCCCAACACAGTACTCCTCACTTATGGGTAGCTGAAGTAACGCAAAAAGAAAAGAGTCCAAATGATTATTAACTGCGCGGCATCATAACCTGAGTTTCAAAAGAAATACAGGCACATTTCACCTGCCCTGAGAGAGCTTGGATGGCTGAAAGTGGACGGTTTGATCGCTGAGTCGCGACGTGGCAATGCTAGTCTAGGTATATCATTCGACCTACGACGCCCTTGCACCTGACTGCAGGAATCCAGAAAGCCGCTCAGATTGTGTCGCTGCGCCACGAACCCGCGCCTCAGAGAAAGAGCACGCACGCTTCCAGGGTACGAACCTGAAGCCGTAAGCGTGCACCTAATTGCGTACAGATCGGGTCATGGCCTTGCGAACAGATTGCCCGCCGACGTGCAGAATCATACGGAGTCTGTCATTACGATTTCGTACCGGTTGTAAAAATGGATCTTTTGAGAGCGAGGACTGTGACTGAAGTTTATGTTAGCTTGTAGTTAGTTTGTAATTGGTTGAGATTAGTGATGTTTTTTACTATGTATTTTATGTCGCCATTTAAATCATTCTTGTTCATGACGATGACCACTGAAAAGCCATCTGATGGAGCGGTTTAATAAACTGATTGAGCCGCCGGTCGCCGGCTCTGCTCGGCTGTGAATGTGATACGCGAGTGGTGAGAGGAGCCGGCCGCCGCGCGTGCCAAGGCGCGCTCCAACGCCAGTCAGCCCGCGCTGCGGGCTGTACAAACCTTCGTCTGACTGACCGCCCGTGTTGTCTTGTCGTGTCTGTATGTCGTCTGTGTGTGCCAGGGCGGATGGATGCTCGCTTGCAGCTCTCTCAGTCTCTGTGGTTTTAGTTCGCTCGACCAACGCGTCCCATGTCCTGTTTTATCCCGCCACATGGCGCGAGTACCAAAGTCGGATGTTGGTTGTTGCGCGCGCGCGGAGAGTGTGTCGTGTTTTGAGAGCCGTTCTGGCTGCTGTGGCTGCTTTACGCAATGATGCGCTCAGCGAGCGACTTGGAGACAAGTATTGTTTGAAGGCATCGGTGCCGATGGTGAATTGTATTAGTCGGTCATGCTGCTTTCGTCTCGCTTTTAAGCCGAGTATATTGGCCAATTGCGCCGTCTGGCGTTGAGCTGGTTCAAAAGACCCTGCTGTGATCCATATCTTAGTTAAGTTCTTTTAGATGCGTTTGTATGTTTGCCATACACATCATATTGTCGCGATTTGCAGGCTGCGAGGAGGCCCCGACAGCCTGCTGTGTAATTCCTAGACGTGTGATAGGAGAGAGAGAGAGAGAGAAAGAGCTGTAAGGCCCGACCCTCATGGGTGCGATTTTCATGCGTTGCGTCCCGTCACGTCCTGATGCCTCTCAATGGGTCTCAATCGGTCGCAATGTGTTGCATTGAGACCCCATTTAGACCCCATTGAGATGCATTGAGAGGCATCGAGACATGACGGAACACAACGCATGCAAAACGCACCCGTGTGGGGTGGGCCTAAAGGAGGAAAAACGACAAAATGGCCAACTGTAAAAATGATTAACATTGACAAAGTAACACAAAAACACAATTACAATGGACAAACATTGGGTGTGCATTTTAAAATCGTGTGCCTTCGACACAGGGTCGCTGGGGAAAGCACTGTCTGCGGTCTGTCTTGCCATTGCCGCCAAGTCAGACAACAAAGGCGCAGTGCGATCTGTCTTCTTGGACTAAGCCACACGATCACTTGCCGGTGTGCCACGGGAACATCAAGGCTCACTGGAGTTATTTCTCGAACATTCTCCTCCAGAATGAAAAATTTACACACTGCAACCGAAATGCGGGTATTGTCACCACAGCAATCCCGAACAGATGCAACACACTAGAAGGCTGATAACGATGCTGAAAATAGCTGCCATGTTTTTCAGCGACGTTTCAGCACTTCATGTCATTCCGCGATCATCGACGTGCTTTGAAAGTAACGAAGGTTTAACAGATCATCGACACGCTATGCGAGTTCCTACTGCAGCCAGTACTAACCCAATGCCCTAGATACTGTACTAACTAGCTGACACTGTCCAGTGTCCTTATACTTATAGCGCAGTGTGACACTGAGTAGCGACACATAGCTGCGGCTCGCGAACTGGGCATGTAACTCTATTGGAAAAAGCGTCACTGGATCCGGAGAAAAAAGCCAGGTCAACCCCCAAAAGAAAGGAGCATGTCGCATCGGGAAATGCAAATGACCATGTGTGTGCTCTAGTGGTACTAATGGTGAATCATATGGCCGCATCAGGCATTGAAGCCAATTTCAGAGATAACAGCAACAGTGTCTCACCTGTAAAGGTCAAGCTGTTTGTTCGGTGATTCACGTCGAGGCATGAGGGTATCAATGGCGATACGTCACCCCCACCCCTTCTCCCCAATAACTGTGATGGATATTTCAGAAGTCCGTGCTTGGTGTGTGCCTGACCGCTTTCTGGAATATTTCCTGCCGAACTTTATATTGAGCACATTTCTGTCCAAAGTCTACGGTTATGTATATTGTCATGTCCTATATATTTTCGGTGGATAAGTTTCCTTTGTTATATCGTACCACTGCGTTGTTTTCTGCGTTAGTACCTTCTGCTATATCCTCTCCTCAATGTTCCTTCTCTTATCGTTTCCTTAGTTATTACCTCCATCCGGTCCTTCCTTTATACGTTCTTCTTTATCCGCTGTTTTGCTCGATTGCCGTCATTGGCTTAAACTTCCAATGGCCTCAAACAGGCAAAACATATAATAAGTGTCATCGCAGGGTGTTGTTTGTCCGCACGCCAGGTGCATCATGCAGGTGTATGTTTTCTCGTTTATAGTTTGATTGATCATCCTATGCACTGACAGGTCTGAGCTGGTCCTCAGCTTCATCTCGGAGCGGCTGACTTCATATATTCCGCCCCAGGGGCCCTTCCAGTAACTTTTCAAACTCTTCAGATTCAGCCAGCTCTACCCCGTTCAGGTTTGTGAAATTCCTCCGTCTTGCCTTCATCGAAGGCCCACCACCCACCAAAGCGGCAGGTTATGTTTCCGCCTTCACACGTCCTGAACGGTTTTCCGCTTGCCTGTTTCATGCCGTCGACCGCGGTGCCAGACATCTTGCGCACGTCCATCCTGTAGTCGTCGATGGGCTCAAGGTAGATGATTGAGTACACACCGTAATAGTACGAGTCGTCCACTCTCCACATGTCCACGCGTAGCTCTAGTTCCTGCAATTGGGCCAGGTTCCCGAGCGCCTCCAGGCCCATCCAGTGCTCGCCTGCGGCGTCTCCGAAACCAGTCTGGTACGAACTCATGGGCCTAGCGAAGGTGATGCTGGGCTGGACTCCGCGCCGCTGCAGCAGCGTCCAGCCGCCGCCGTCCGTCTCCATGTCGCAGTAGACGGCTCTATCGGACGCCAGGATGTTGTACACACCGCTGGTATTGACGCCAGACTCCTTGAGAGCGGCGCAGTCGAGCACCACCACTTCGGAGGGGACATCCTCCTGGGAGGGCGGCGCCTCGCGCTGAACCAGTTCGCCCGTCTCGTGCGTCTGCACCGGCGCCTCGGTCGTCCTCCTGGTTGGGCCAGGCGTGCAGGCGACCTCGTGAGTCGAGCCGCACCGCCTCGCTGCGCCTGACAGCGCGGGTTCTGCTTGGCACAAGCGCGCGACACAGACAGACCGAGCTGTCTCGGTGTTGCCGGTATACGCGAGATGCTGGCGGCCACGGACGGAGACCAGGAACAGGGGGGCCAGGGGGGCCCCAGAAGGCGGGAAAGAGAAACCCAAAACCCGGCGAGCCGGGCGAGTCGTCAGAGACGAAGGGTAGTCCGCTGAAGCTTCAGGGGCTGGGGTGTAACGCTGGTCAGGAGAATTCGGAGTGGTGGGGGTGGGATGGTCTTTAGGAGGAGTGGAGTGGTGGTGGGAAGGAGCGGGGTGGTGGTGGGATGGAGTGGAGTGGTGGTGGGAGGGTCGTCATTGGGAGGGGGGCCGACAACAGTGGCAGCGTACAGCGCCAACAGGAGCGCGGCGGAGACGGACAGATGCATCACCGTCCAGCCAAAGTTTCGGAGACAGAAGTCAGCTGCCTGCGCTCACGATGTGGTGAGCGGCTAACACAGATGGAGGAAGGGACAGATGTGGGAGGAAGCAGACTCAGCGGACAGACTACTGAGGCAGCGCGGTGGAAAACTACTGAGCAGAGAGCGCTCGTCGCGAACCGCAGCGGCTCGCTCACTGCCGATTGCTGGTGGCGCTCAACCACTACCCTTTGCCCTTTGGACCAGCGCCGATAAATTTGATTGACTTCGGTCATTACGGGAGCCATTTAAGCTGACGTTGGTAGCAACCGTCGAAGCATAGTCGAAACATATTCTGCTGTGTGTCTATACATTGAATTATGTCTGTATTCTGCCGATGCACGTAACCAAGGGGCGGAGGCGGCCACCCCCCCCCTGGAGTCCCAGTGGGCCCTTTTGGGCGCGCGTGGGGCGCCGGAAAGGGCCGACGAGACCACGCGAGGCGCGGTATCATGGGCTTTTTGAGAGTCGGAGGACCACTCGAAGCGTGGATTTTAGATGGTTTAGAGCACTTCGAGGCCCTGCAGGGCTACCAGGCAGGGCTGGAGATCCTGGGGGGTCGGGGGGTCTGGATCCCCGGGCCCACTGGATGCCAAAAACTGGGGGGGATCTGGGGGGGGGGAAGGTCCAGTACAAAAATGCAAGCTGGGTGGGGGCCCCTCTTCCGTAGAGGAAAAAGAGGCTAAAAGAGAAAACAAAAGTATATTTGAAGGTGAGAGCGGGCCCTCTGAGCATGGGTGAATAGAGTATGGTATCTCAGGGTCAGAGCGGACCCTCTGGAGGTTAGAGCGGGCCCTCTTGAGGTCAGAAGAGTGGGCCTCTGGAGGTCAGAGTGGACCTCTGGAGGTCAGAGTGGGCCCCCTGGAGGTCAGAGCGGGCCCTCTGGAGGTCAGAGCGGGCTCTCTGGAGGCCAGAGTGGGCCCTCTGGAGAACAGAGCGGGCCCTCTTGAGGTCACAGCGGGCCCTCTGGAGGTCAGATTGGGCACTCTGGATGTAAGAGTGGGGCCTCTGGAGATCAGGGTGGGCCCTCGGGAGGACCAAGTGGGCCTTCTGGAGGTCAGAGTGGGCCCTCTGGGGTTATAGACTATAGTGGGCTCACTGGGGGTCAGAGCGGGCCCTCTGGATGTAAGAGTTGGCCCTCTGGAGGTCAGAGCGAGCCCTTTGGACTCTGAAGGGTCACAGTCGGCCTGTGGAGCTTCAGGTTTCCCTCTGGCCAACAGAGGGCCCGTTTAGGCCGACAGTCCAGCAGGCCCTCAGACCGATAGAGGGCCCTTCAAGCCGATATATATATATATATACTATATATATATATATAATTATATATATATATATATATATATATATGGCACCCACAGGCTCAGGCAGATCAATTACCCCTCAGGGTGACAGAGAGTCCCCCAGGCCGACAGAGTGCTCACTCAGACCGACAGAGAACCACCTCAGACCGTCAAGGGCCCTTCAAGCTAACCGAGGGCCCCTTTAGGCGGCCAGATGACCTCTGGCCGTCAGAGGGCTTCCTCAAGTCGAAAAAGAGTCCTTCAAGCTGGCTGAGGGCCCCTCAGACTACCGAATGGGCCCTCAGGACACCAGAAGACCCCTCAGGCCGGCAGAGGGCCCATAAGTTGATGAAGAGTTTCCAGGCCGACTGAGGGCCGCTCAGACCGAAAGAAGGCCCATCGGGTGACAGGCCAACAGAGTGCCCCTCAAGCGGACTAAGGTCTTCTCAAACCGAATGAGCGTCCCCTCAAGGCTCAAGCCAACAGAAATCAGCCTGAGGGGACAAGGCAAGGGGCTCCCTATATTTTGGCGGGGCTTCTGCCATCTTTTAAATTGCAGGGGGAGATATGTTTACTCCCTTGCCCAACTACTGTGGTCGATCGCCGCACCTCCCTCCATCTTTCATTGGCGCCGTCCCTGATCTCAGGGCTGGAGATCCGGGGGGGGGGGGTCGGTTAAGACCCCCTTGGCCCCTTGATGTTAGAAACTGTGTCGGTCCGGAGGGTTAAATCAAAATGAAAACTGGGTGGGGCCCTCTTCAGCAGAAGAAAGCGAACGGTCATAGGTCAGAATGGGGCCTACACAATACACATGCCAAAATAGGAGTTCATCAATTGAGTTTATAAAATGAGTTATAAGCCGAGGCTTGGAGTCGTCATGTGTGATCTATGCCGACCTAAAGACGGTCTGAGAGGGCCCCCGGTCGGCCAGAGGCCTTCGTTTGTCCTGAAATGGCCTGAAAGGGCCCGAGTCGGCCTAAGGGCACACAGTCGCTAAGGGCCTCTTTTAGTCGGAGCTGAATATCGCCTTGGCCGTGGGGTCTGAGGAGGCCTACAATTGACTTGAAGGTCCCTGGGTTGGGCTTGAGGGGCCATCATGCCGCTGAGGGGCCCTCTGGGTCCGACCGGCTTAAAAGGGAGTGTGCCTATCTTTTGAAATGTCAAATATATTTCTTACGGTAAGAAAGGTATTGCTTATTGATTATTATATCGATAAAATTCACGTCTGGAAGCCCCTTTAGTGAATTTTACTTATATTCTTTTTGCATTGTTTTGTTGCAAAACTCATAAACGATCGGTCATTATAAACAGAAGTAGCGAAAGATGTTACCGTTATAATGGCGCACTAAAGACGATAAACAAACCTTTATGAGCAAATGTATAGGTCGCCAAAAGAATTTGACCGCCATCGTGTTTTCTCATTGATGCGCTTTGGAAACATTGGTATACGGTACCTGGAAGGTCAACTTTTTCAAATTGACCTCAGTCAGAGTCGTTTGGTGACCCAGTGCAACAAGTTCATGTTGCATTGATTGGGCAACGCGGCCAGACAGACGAACACATTGGTGTCAACTAATCGTCTCTATCTCTTTTCTATCAATAGTTATTAGCAAATCTGCTGATGACCTCAGATGACCTCAGATGACCTTGGTAAAAAGTCACTAAAGCAACAATGTGAGCACCTTGCTCAATTTTAGGAATGAGCTAAATAATAGCATTGATCTGAAAGAATGTAGCCTGATCCAATGCATATTTTCTGAAACGGGAGCGTTCGTTTATTTTCCCATTCACTTATTACATGGCTGGAGAGTCAGAAATGACTCACCATGGTCACCGATACGAAAAATCCGAGATAAACGAATGTAGGTACTGATATTCTTCATGAAATCCTGCAAGTTTTCAAAACTTCGAGAAAAAAAGAGATTGTGGCCTGGCACGAACGCAAACATTTTGAAGGTTGAGGTCTACTTACATGACTTGTGACTGACCCTTAGATGACCTCAACGTCAAAAACTTTTCCAAAGTGTGGATAATTTGATGGCCCAAACAGGTGTACAAATTTGGCGGCGCTGCCGCGCCGCCTGTTTTTCCGCTACTCCTGAAAAAACCTGAGGGGGGCGGAAATCAAGCCCCCTGCAGTGCGCGGTTTAAATCCAGAATTATTGGGTTTGTAGCTACAACCCCCTTTGCATTAAAGTTACACCCATGACCTCATTTGACCTTGATGATGTCAGACTTGTGATTGATTCAAATTTTAATGAATGATTCAATCATGATTCACCGGCAAAAATGAATGATTCAATCATGATTCAATCACTCAACATTTCCACTGATTAATGATTCACAGTGATACACAGGCTTACCTACGTGAATCAATAATGAATGATTCATTCAATGAATGAATCATGTATGATTCAATCAAAATCATTTGCAATGCGTAAGTGCAAATAGCAGTGTATTCATTCGGAATGAGGGTGTTTACAGTCCAAATGAAGGTGCTGAAAGTGATCGTGACATGTGTTCACTCAGTTTGATTCCCTATTATTAGACTGGGCTATCGTTTGTAAATTGTATAGTTTCTGCTGTCCCCCAAAAAATGATTAATTGTGCTATGAATGATTCAATCACCTTATTTTCTTTGAATGAATGATTCAATTAATGATTCATTGAATCATTCATGAGGAGGTGAATCGATTCATGAATGATTCACGTAAAATAAGAATGACTCAATAAAAAAGAAAATGACTCGATAAAAAAGAATGACTCAATCAGAATCAATCACAAGTCTGGATGATGTTAACCTTGGGTCATCCAAATTTCAGCAAATGTAGATCATCATAGCAGCTACTATTATGTAAGTTTGAGCAGCCCCCGTCCCCTAAGTTATCATGCCAAATTGTGGCAATTGCATAACGTGCAGATCTCCTTAACCATGAGAGCTAGGGCAATCGAATTCACAGGTTTGGTAGCTGCTATGATGATATCATTTTCTGAAATTGGAATGACCCTTGGTCAATTTCTTCAAGGTCAAATGAGGTCACCTGGGTCAAAACTAGGCATGTTTGAATTTGACGAACTTGACCTCTCCATGACGTCATAGGTCACCAGTATTGGGTCAATGAGATATTTCTGATATAAAGTTACCCAGAGATGCCGAATGGCGTTTGAACCATCCGGATCCAACTGCTGGTGCCCGAGATGTCGCTTCGCTTACCGTGATTCTCGCAGCCATCTTTGATTTAAAATCCGCTTCGAGACTTAAAAAGGGTTCACTAACCCGATTTGTATGAGCATGGCATTTTTTTAAGTCAACGATGCACGGGATATCTAGTCTTGAATGTCACGAAGTGGGCAGGGCCGTTCTGCTTTCGTTGACGAGTCATTCACGAAAACATGTGCCGCCGTACTCCCTCGTCAACCGGTGATACTATATTGTGACGTCATCACGACCGCCATGCTCCTCGGGGGCAAAATAAAGAAAGGCCTTCATTAGATAAAAGTAGTGAACAAAGTAATAAATTTTTACTTCAACATGTGAATGACGAAAGCCCATACTTTATTGATTTCATCTCACCCCAACAGGTGATCCCAACCATATTATGTATGCTGGAATTTATTTAAGAAAGAGGCACGTTAAAAAAATGCCGCTAAAACACTTAATTTTATGCACGCACGAATCTCGACACGGGTCATGTATGTACCAACTTAACATGTACCCTATTATGTAGTTACATAGGTTCGTTGTTTTAATGGTGATGTTTCTTGCTTGTATGATTTAGCTATTTATCCTGGTAAACTTTCCCGTACTTTGTCTGACTTACCTCCTCTCAACTTATCTCCAACGCTTGGCCCATTCGACTTCCCTGTTGGTGAATGTATTATGTTAGTATTCCTCCTGGTACTAAAATATACAAACAAAATACATAATAAAAGAAGATATACCCAGTATGTCGCCACCCATGATGTTTGTCGTCCGACAGCAGCCCGACCACGTCTCTGCATCTCCCTCTGGTGACCGAGGAGATACTACGAGATCCGGTGTCCAATGTCGCCTATCACAG